>JAXIVJ010004841.1:5000-79182 GCA_036785665.1 Chirona hameri
TGTGTGTGTGTGTGTGTGTGTGTGTGTGTGTGTGTGTGTGTGTGTGTGTGTGTGTGTGTGTGGTGTGTGTGTGTGTGTGTGTGTGTGTGTGTGTGTGTGTGTGTGTGTGTGTGTGTGTGTGTGTGTGTGTGTGTGTGTGTGTGTGTGTGTGTGTGTGTGTGTGTGTGTGTGTGTGTGTGTGTGTGTGTGTGTGTGTGTGTGTGTGTGTGTGTGTGTGTGTGTGTGTGTGTGTGTGTGTGTGTGTGTGTGTGTGTGTGTGTGTGTGTGTGTGTGTGTGTGTGTGTGTGTGTGTGTGTGTGTGTGTGTGTGTGTGTGTGTGTGTGTGTGGTGTGTGTGTGTGTGTGTGTGTGTGTGTGTGTGTGTGTGTGTGTGTGTGTGTGTGTGTGTGTGTGTGTGTGTGTGGTGTGTGTGTGTGTGTGTGTGTGTGTGTGTGTGTGTGTGTGTGTGTGTGTGTGTGTGTGTGTGTGTGTGTGTGTGTGGTGTGTGTGTGTGTGTGTGTGTGTGTGTGTGTGTGTGTGTGTGTGTGTGTGTGTGTGTGTGTGTGTGTGTGTGTGTGTGTGTGTGTGTGTGTGTGTGTGTGTGTGTGTGTGTGTGTGTGTGTGTGTGTGTGTGTGTGTGTGTGTGTGTGTGTGTGTGTGTGTGTGTGTGTGTGTGTGTGTGTGTGTGTGTGTGTGTGTGTGTGTGTGTGTGTGTGTGTGTGTGTGTGTGTGTGTGTGTGTGTGTGTGTGTGTGTGTGTGTGTGTGTGTGTGTGTGTGTGTGTGTGTGTGTGTGTGTGTGTGTGTGTGTGTGTGTGTGTGTGTGTGTGTGTGTGTGTGTGTGTGTGTGTGTGTGTGTGTGTGTGTGTGTGTGTGTGTGTGTGTGTGTGTGTGTGTGTGTGTGTGTGTGTGTGTGGTGTGTGTGTGTGTGTGTGTGTGTGTGTGTGTGTGTGTGTGTGTGTGTGTGTGTGTGTGTGTGTGTGTGTGTGTGTGTGTGTGTGTGTGTGTGTGTGTGTGTGTGTGTGTGTGTGTGTGTGTGTGTGTGTGTGTGTGTGTGTGTGTGTGTGTGTGTGTGTGTGTGTGTGTGTGTGTGTGTGTGTGTGTGTGTGTGTGTGTGTGTGTGTGTGTGTGTGTGTGTGTGTGTGTGTGTGTGTGTGTGTGTGTGTGTGTGTGTGTGTGTGTTGTGTGTGTGTGTGTGTGTGTGTGTGTGTGTGTGTGTGTGTGTGTGTGTGTGTGTGTGTGTGTGTGTGTGTGTGTGTGTGTGTGTGTGTGTGTGTGTGTGTGTGTGTGTGTGTGTGTGTGTGTGTGTGTGTGTGTGTGTGTGTGTGTGTGTGTGTGTGTGTGTGTGTGTGTGTGTGTGTGTGTGTGTGTGTGTGTGTGTGTGTGTGTGTGTGTGTGTGTGTGTGTGTGTGTGTGTGTGTGTGTGTGTGTGTGTGTGTGTGTGTGTGTGTGTGTGTGTGTGTGTGTGTGTGTGTGTGTGTGTGTGTGTGTGTGTGTGTGTGTGTGTGTGTGTGTGTGTGTGTGTGTGTGTGTGTGTGTGTGTGTGTGTGTGTGTGTGTGTGTGTGTGTGTGTGTGTGTGTGTGTGTGTGTGTGTGTGTGTGTGTGTGTGTGTGTGTGTGTGTGTGTGTGTGTGTGTGTGTGTGTGTGTGTGTGTGTGTGTGTGTGTGTGTGTGTGTGTGTGTGTGTGTGTGTGTGTGTGTGTGTGTGTGTGTGTGTGTGTGTGTGTGTGTGTGTGTGTGTGTGTGTGTGTGTGTGTGTGTGTGTGTGTGTGTGTGTGTGTGTGTGTGTGTGTGTGTGTGTGTGTGTGTGTGTGTGTGTGTGTGTGTGTGTGTGTGTGTGTGTGTGTGTGTGTGTGTGTGTGTGTGTGTGTGTGTGTGTGTGTGTGTGTGTGTGTGTGTGTGTGTGTGTGTGTGTGTGTGTGTGTGTGTGTGTGTGTGTGTGTGTGTGTGTGTGTGTGTGTGTGTGTGTGTGTGTGTGTGTGTGTGTGTGTGTGTGTGTGTGTGTGTGTGTGTGTGTGTGTGTGTGTGTGTGTGTGTGTGTGTGTGTGTGTGTGTGTGTGTGTGTGTGTGTGTGTGTGTGTGTGTGTGTGTGTGTGTGTGTGTGTGTGTGTGTGTGTGTGTGTGTGTGTGTGTGTGTGTGTGTGTGTGTGTGTGTGTGTGTGTGTGTGTGTGTGTGTGTGTGTGTGTGTGTGTGTGTGTGTGTGTGTGTGTGTGTGTGTGTGTGTGTGTGTGTGTGTGTGTGTGTGTGTGTGTGTGTGTGTGTGTGTGTGTGTGTGTGTGTGTGTGTGTGTGTGTGTGTGTGTGTGTGTGTGTGTGTGTGTGTGTGTGTGTGTGTGTGTGTGTGTGTGTGTGTGTGTGTGTGTGTGTGTGTGTGTGTGTGTGTGTGTGTGTGTGTGTGTGTGTGTGTGTGTGTGTGTGTGTGTGTGTGTGTGTGTGTGTGTGTGTGTGTGTGTGTGTGTGTGTGTGTGTGTGTGTGTGTGTGTGTGTGTGTGTGTGTGTGTGTGTGTGTGTGTGTGTGTGTGTGTGTGTGTGTGTGTGTGTGTGTGTGTGTGTGTGTGTGTGTGTGTGTGTGTGTGTGTGTGTGTGTGTGTGTGTGTGTGTGTGTGTGTGTGTGTGTGTGTGTGTGTGTGTGTGTGTGTGTGTGTGTGTGTGTGTGTGTGTGTGTGTGTGTGTGTGTGTGTGTGTGTGTGTGTGTGTGTGTGTGTGTGTGTGTGTGTGTGTGTGTGTGTGTGTGTGTGTGTGTGTGTGTGTGTGTGTGTGTGTGTGTGTGTGTGTGTGTGTGTGTGTGTGTGTGTGTGTGTGTGTGTGTGTGTGTGTGTGTGTGTGTGTGTGTGTGTGTGTGTGTGTGTGTGTGTGTGTGTGTGTGTGTGTGTGTGTGTGTGTGTGTGTGTGTGTGTGTGTGTGTGTGTGTGTGTGTGTGTGTGTGTGTGTGTGTGTGTGTGTGTGTGTGTGTGTGTGTGTGTGTGTGTGTGTGTGTGTGTGTGTGTGTGTGTGTGTGTGTGTGTGTGTGTGTGTGTGTGTGTGTGTGTGTGTGTGTGTGTGTGTGTGTGTGTGTGTGTGTGTGTGTGTGTGTGTGTGTGTGTGTGTGTGTGTGTGACGTCTGGCCCGCCGCCAGGCCGGCCAGCTATGCGGCCCGAAAACACAACGGGACCGGCGCCAGCACTCCCGACCCCCGCCAGGCCGGCTACCGACCCGGCACGGTACCGCCGGACCGAGCGCTGGTACGACTGGCCGGCGGAGGCCTCAGGGGCAGAGCGGCAGCCCGGCTGGCCTAGGTATACAGGTGGTCGCCAGGGCATAGATCGGAGACGAGTCATTCGCTGATCCATGGCTGGGGTGCGGTTGGAGGTGCTGCCCGGCCCGTCAGACTAGTCTGGTTACACACTACTCAGGTGGTCGCTGGAGTGAAATGGAGGTGCGAGAGGGGGAGTCGCTGTCTGTCGACAGCTGACGGTCGCTGTCTGTCACTGTCAGCTGACGGTCGCTGTCAGTCACTGTCAGCTGACAGTCGCTGTCAGTCATTGTCAGCTGACATTTGCTGTCAGTCACCGTCAGCTGACGGTCGCTGTCAGTCACTGTCAGCTGACAGTCGCTGTCAGTCATTGTCAGCTGACAGTCGCTGTCAGTCATTGTCAGCTGACGGTCGCTGTCTGTCACTGTCAGCTGACATTTGCTGTCGGTCACCGTCAGCTGACGGTCGCTGACAGTCACTGTCAGCTGACGGTCGCTGTCTGTCACTGTCAGCTGACGGTCGCTGTCAGTCACTGTCAGCTGACGGTCGCTGTCTGTCACTGTCAGCTGACATTTGCTGTCAGTCACCGTCAGCTGACGGTCGCTGTCAGTCACTGGCAGCTGACGGTCGCTGTCTGTCACTTTCAGCTGACGGTCGCTGACAGTCACTGTCAGTCACTGTCAGCTGACGGTCGCTGTCAGTCACTGTCAGCAGACGGTCGCTGTCTGTCACTGTCAGCTGACATTTGCTGTCAGTCACCGTCAGCTGACAGTCGCTGTCAGTCACTGTCAGCTGACGGTCGCTGTCTGTCACTGTCAGGCCCGCGTAGATGGACCGTGGGCGGAGCCTGGCCACTAACCAGTGACAAACATGACACCTCAGGACACGACATCTCAGGGCATGACACCTCAGGACACGACATCTCAGGGCATGACACCTCAGGACACGACATCTCAGGGCATGACACCTCAGGACACGACATCTCAGGGCATGACACCTCAGGACACGACACACGACGGCACGGTATCACAGAAGCCAGATATAACGTGCTCTGACGGACACCGGCCACTAACTGACCCAGCCGTCTCGGTCCCCACCGCCGTCCCACCGCCGCCCCACCACGTGAGTTATACCCGTCTGTCGGGGATAAATAGTGGTGACCACACTCCGCGGCCACGGACTGGTCAGGTTGGATCATCTCAGAGGCCGAATTAGCGCCTCACGACGCCTCCTCACGCCTGGCGGCACCTCACGACGCTGATCAGCTGCGGCGGCGTCAGAAGCGACCGCTGGGGCAGCGCTGCATGCCATGGGAACATTCAAATATGGGCTGCCAAAGTCAACCTGAAGAAACACCGAAGAGTCTTGGAAATGTTAGAATCTCTGGTAGCGAAGTCGACCTAAAGATATGCTTCTGAGTCATTGAAACATTGGAATCTGTGGTGGCAAAGCCAACCTGAGTAAACAACACAGGTTCATGGAAACATTGAAATATCTGGTGGCAAAGTCAACCTGGAGAAACGCGAAAGAGTCATGGAACACTTAACCCTCGCCCTACGGGGGGGGGGGGGGGAGACTGACAGACCCCCCTGAGGTTTTTCTTGAATAACTTTTTACAAATGCGGCGCATCTTGCTGAAATTTTCAGTATCTAAGTTTACAACAATTATACGTATACTGCAAAAATTCAATTCAATTGGTTAAGTAGTTTGGGAGATAATCAGGTTTTGATGACGTCATGTTGGTGGAAAAACGATAAATATTGGGAAAATCGTAGACAACAGAGTTGTGAAGCAAATTGCAAACGCAATTCACCAAAGATACAAAATGGCATTCTCTTTAAAATGGTAATCTCGGATTTCTAAAAAAATTGCGTTTTGACCCCCAAAATTAAAAACAATGTTTAAAAAAAAAATCACCACAAAATCACAATTTTCAAAGATGTTAGAAAAACCGGAATATATGTGAGAACTGAGTATGTTCAATACCCAAACCAAATTTCAAAGCAATATCTCTATTTTTGACTGAGTGGTGGCTCCCTAAGTGTAAGAAACTGATGACGTCATTTTTTTAATAACTTTTTGGACATTTTTTGACGAGATACGAAGAAATAATTACCTTTTCTGTATTTCTGAGACAAAACTGGTCTATGGACATTCCTTTTTATTTACATTTATCAATTTATAATTTTAGGTTTTCTGACAGCAAAATCGCTGTTCTGGACGTGGTCGATCCGAGGTCATTCACTTGACCTGGAAGGTCACCCGTTGACCTGAAACCTAAAAATTGCATACTTTTAGATTCCTCTCATGACAGGCAACATGATGGTTCTTACCGCATTGCTCTAAGTTGCTTGGTTTGGAAGTTAACAGGGGGGCTGTCAGCCCCGCCCCCGTAGGGCGAAGGTGAAAAAAGCTCCCTTAGGGCGATGGTTAACATCTGTGACATGAAAATCATCTGAGAACAGGTGCCATTAAAAGCCTGACAATCTGTATAGGAAGATATCCGATGATCATACTCAATATCGATCGCATTTTATGCATTGTATACCACGCTATGGACGCGGAGCTCAACACCGCTTCAGTCATCAGCACAATTTTAGTGCGCTTTTCCATTGCCTGAAACAGCCCCTCCCCCACATAAACATTACGTGGGGGCGCCTCGCCAGACACAAACATACGGTAAACTCCGCCCCTGCTCATTACCATTGATGGACGATGCGACGACGTTTCGCCACGGTCGCTTCGTATTTGCCTGACCAGCGTGTGTTGTCGCCTTTGGCCATTGTCAAGAGATAGGTACGATAGGCGATCAAAGAAGCGGCCAGGGCGGTCGATGAAGAAGCGGCCAGGGTGCGGCGACAGGGCGGGGTTGAAAGGGGGGGGGGGGGGGTGGAGCGTAGTGGTACCAATCGACCTCCTTGGAGCGTGTGTGGGGGTGGGGGGGGGGGGGGGGGGGGGGAGGAAGGTGGCTACAGCGAGTCGAAGGAACTCTAGTTTATTGAAGACTGCTGACTCTCAGGGCTTCTAAGGACAGCCACAGCCGCGACTCTGACGCAGGGAGAAGCTATGACTGTCACCTCTCTGACTCAAAGGGAGGAATAACTCCTACAGCTCCGCCCTCTGCCTCATGGCTGATCCAGGGCGGGGTCATGACTCGCTCCGCCCTCTGCCCCGTCTATGCCCCAGGGCGGGGTCATGCCTACCATAGCTCCGCTCCGCCCTCTGCCCCGTCTATGACTCAGGACGGGGTCATGCCTTCCATAGCTCCGCCCTCTGCCCCGTCTATGACCCAGGGCGGGGTCATGCCTACCATAGCTCCGCTCCGCCCTCTGCCCCGTCTATGACCCAGGACGGGGTCATGCCTTCCATAGCTCCGCCCTCTGCCCCGTCTATGACCCAGGGCGGGGTCATGCCTTCCATAGCTCCGCCCTCTGCCTCATGGCTGATCCAGGGCGGGGTCATGCCTACCATAGCTCCTCCCTCTGCCCCGTCTATGACCCAGGACGGGGTCATGCCTTCCATAGCTCCGCCCTCTGACCCGTCTATGACCCAGGGCGGGGTCATGCCTGCCACTGCTCCCCCGGGCGCCGCGGCGGCCGGCGTCTCCGCGCCCCTGGCGTCCCCCGGGAGCCAGTAACGCCGGCCCGGCCGCCCGGTAATCTTGAGAGTGGTGGCTGGTCGCTCTCCGGTGGCTCTCTGGTCGGCCGCTCTCTCCGGTCGATGCCCTTAACCCGATCGTCAGTCGACCTCCTCCAGCCGGATCCTGGGCGACGATTCGGTCAGACGAACCGGATGTCTCGTCTGGAAAGACTGGCTCATGGGCGTTGATCGATCCAGTTACGGCCACGTGTCGTTGTTCGTTGCCTTCAGACATATTTTGAATGTTTTATACAGCATTTACAATTCTACAGATCATGGCGCGTGCCATATTTCGCTGCCATCCGACGTATTTGAAGATGTTCTATGGAGCATTTGCAATTCTAGAAATCATTACGTTTGTCGCATTTCGCTGCCGTCCGTCGCACTTGGAGATGCTTTATGCAGTATTTGCAATTCTGGGAATGTATCAGATCTGACTGATAACTTTCATATTTGATATGGCTGTTGTTGCCTCGTCAGCCCTTTCATTTCCCGTTTTTTGCCAGAGTCACTTTGCCGTCTTTTTTTATCCTCGTTATTGTGTTGGAAATATAATCCTCGTTGCCAAGGCAGCACAGCGATTTTTTTCGGCAACATGGCCGGATTGTATATCGTCCCTGTCATTGTATATATCGTAAATACCTGATGGAACATACATATGAAATGTCATGGCAGAGAATATCTATCATAGTCGCCGTGACAGAACAAGGATCCCTGTCTCCATCTTGAAGAATGGTTGCTGTGATCGTCGAACGCTCGTATGTCCCGACGTTATAGACTCATTAATGAACACCACTGAATTATAGGTAGCACCACTGAATTAAAGTTATAATTAAAGTTAAATTTAACTTAGTGCTTAACATATCCTTACTATGGCTAGTGCTAAATTAAACTTCATTTACAAACAGACCGGGCACCTAAACAGTTATGTTTTTTGCTCACTAGAGCAAAATTACGAACACGCCCTTCATTTGGGGCATTCCACGATAGATCGACAAACAAAAATTAACACCATCATATTTTGTTTCTCTCTGTAATTTGGTTTAGGGGGTTATTTATCATAGGCGGGAAGCCAGCTGTGCCAACGAAAAAATCATCCGAGCAGCGGTTTTCAAGATATAGCCTCGGGACACTTTTCTGAGGTCACTCAGCAGGTCTACATTTGTCGACTCGTAGTTCACAAACCATCATAGTTACGACATCAAACCTGTATATTGATCGCACTCGCATTGAACCGAGAGATATTTTTGCAATCTCGGATTTTTTTGGGACACGTGACCGCTTGACCTATTTTTTGATGAGTGACCAGGACAACTCCTCAATTGAAAGTCGAATTTACGTTTGAAGACGATTCAAGCCTGGTTAATGTTCTTTCAGATAGACAAATAAAACAAATTGGCTTTCGTCCTCCAAATAGGATTTTTGAGCCTCCCAATATCGACTCGAGGCGGTTCTCTTCTGAAAAGTGCCCGAGGCTACCTTGAAAACCGCTGCTCGGATTATTTTTCGTTGGCATAGCTGGCTTCCCCGCCTATGATAACCCGCCATTGACGGTGGCGGGGGGGGGGGGGGGGGGGCGTTTAACGCCCCCCCCCCCCCTGATGAATTTTCGCAATAGCTGAAAAACTAATAGCGCTATCAACGTAAAACTTGGGGTACCTTCTTATAAATCATGGTTACGTCTTTTGTGAAAAAATAAAGAAATTTCGTCGATTTTGTTTTCTCGAGTTATAGCGAATTTAGTGACGTCACTACACACGAGTTTTACACCAAATCAGCTAAACTTTGCCAGGCCGTACAAATGCCACATTTGAAGCAAAATGCAATGGAAAAACGCGAAAAGATAGCAAATTGCAAGGGCTACAAACCAGCTATCTCGGATTTGTTTACATTTTAGTTATTGACCCCCCAAAGCTAAACAAAAACTTCTCTTTTTTTTGGGGGGGGGATTATCACAAAATCAAAATTTTCTAAAATATTAAAAAAACCGGAAGATATGTCAGAGAACTATACCTAGGCAACTACTATACAAAATTGCAAACATCTCTATTTTTGACTGACTTATGACATTAAAGTATGGGGAAGTCGTGACGTCATATTTTGACATTGCGTTTTTGGGCTTTTATTGACCAGATACAGACAAATGAATGCCAGCAATGTATTCCCGAGAGAAAACTGATCCATAAACATGCCTTCTTTATGTATATTTATCCATTTCAAATTTTGACCTTCAGTGACCTGAACTTGACCTGAACTTGACGATAACTTCACGTAAATGAATTCAGTTAGTAAAATGACTATCGTTATCGAATTATACGTGGCAAATAACCCATAAAACACGTGTTGCATGACTTCCGTAGATATTTTGCGCATAGTGAATTTCTGTGATCTGACCTTGACCTTTGCGAACAATCTCAATTTAGCCCATGCGGGATATGTATAATACCTTTGGCAGCACCTTGGGTGATCATGGTCGTAATCGATGCTTTTTGCTGGAAAGTATGGCCCATAAACTAAAATACGTCGATTTTGACCTTTGACCTGAACGTGACCTGACATTTGACTTCACTTTGATTTTTTTTAGCATGATTTATATTTATCTCATTGAGAGCTTTCGAATGCCGCCTTGCGTGTCTCGCTGCGATCATTGGTTCGGGAGATAACCAGGGGGGGGGGGGTAATGCCCCCCCCCCCCCGTCAATGGTGTTCGGCTGAGGACCCCAGTCAATGCCGGGATAACCTTCTAGACCAAATTACAGAGAAATTATTTTTGTTTGTCGATCTATCATATTGAGAGGCTCAAAAATCCTATCTGGAGGCCGAAAGCCATTTTTTTATTTGTCTATCTGAAAGAACATTGACCAGGCTTGAATCGT
The DNA here is from genome assembly GCA_036785665.1 of Chirona hameri. Classification (NCBI taxonomy): domain Eukaryota; kingdom Metazoa; phylum Arthropoda; class Thecostraca; order Balanomorpha; family Balanidae; genus Chirona; species Chirona hameri. The sequence continues at coordinate 14,725 of JAXIVJ010004841.1, forward strand.
CAAACGGAAATTCGACTTTCAATTGAGGAATTGTCCTAGTCACTCATACACAAATAGGTCAAGCGGTCACGTGTCCACAAAGGGGAAAAACGAGATTGCAAAAATGTCCCTCGGTTCAATGCGAGTTCGATCAATATACAGGTTTGATGTCGTAACTATGATGGTTTGTAACTACAAGCCGACAAATATAGACCTGCTGAGTGACCGCCGAAAAGTGCCCGAGGCTATATCTTGAAAACCGCTGCTCGGATGATTTTTGCGTTGGCACAGCTGGCTTCCCCACCTATGATAACCATACACCAATGTACAGCCAAAAATAAAATATGGCTGTGTTCTGCCTTGGTCGATCTATCGTGGAATGCCCCATTTACAATCAACGTGGAGCGAGACTGCTCATACTACTCTACAAAACAAAATACTAAAACTGTGTGTGTCTACTAAAGACACAAGTTTAGTGTCTACTAAAGACAAAATAATGAAGGCATTTAATTAGTAGTTTGGGCTTTAATTGGTTTAGATACCCATCTTTATTATGGAACTATATTCTGTTCGTTCTTTGGCGACTTAGATTATCTTCACTTTGAAGGAACATAGAAGATTGTCACTTCGGTAGAACATTTGTCATCGCCTCCCTGGCTCCACACCCTTCCGTGCAGTCGCGATGTGACATAGCTGCTGGCAGCCGTCACAGGGTGCAATCCACCCCGGACACCCGGTATTGGACAGGAAATGTCAAATGTGATTTCCGAGCCAGTTCCGGGATACTGACCTGGCAGTGTTCCAAGAATTGTGGAAGAAGAAGCAGTGTTCCCAAGAAAATCCAGATTTGTATTGACGCCACATGGATCGGATCAAATGAGTTATATCGCTGCTGGAATATCAAGAAGTTATACTAGTATTCGCTTTAGCCATTCGCAAAAACAAAACATTTTCTTCTAGCTACTTGATGAAACTGTCAGGAAAATAAAGTACATCTTTGGCCGGCATCATCGGATCTATCCGAGTGTTGTCGCAGGAAGTGTTGATCCAGCCGGTTTGTAAGGTTGAGCTGTCCATTTGCGGAAAAACCGTCACTCGTCCGAATATCGCCACACCACCGCCCATCGTCCTACTGCGTCCGCGTCACAGGCGGACGCGGCCCCGTCCATCGTCCTACTGCGGACGACACTGCCGTCAGATCCCCCGTCCGTCCGCCCCTCGTTTTTTTTCTTCTCCCGGACCGGCCTATAGCCATTTTCCGGGGAGGGGAAATTACCTCTGGCAATTTGCCAGGCAAAGAATTACGTTAACCGGTTTATGTGAACCCGGAGCAAACTAGGGAGTAGGGTAGCTACTTTACGTTAGTTTATTGTTTAAGTAAATATAATATCTAGCATTACGTTAGGTATTTCGTTCAAGGTCAAATATAATATTACGTTAAGTATTTCGTTCAAGGTCAAAAATAAGTAAAACACGAGACACACATACATACATATTTGATTACATACACTCCACATACACTTGAACACAGTGTCAGTGTTGATGGAGCCGGGGTGCCATCATTGCAACAACGGGAGACTGTTGCCAATCTCCCTGGCTCCGGCGCCTCGGCGTGTGGGATGTATTTAGCTGGGAGAAAAGTCCTGAATAATAATATAAAAAAACATCGTCTAAGGCCACAGGCGGCGCCTCCTCGGCGGACCGCACAGGCGGCGCCTCCTCGGCCGGCCCGGCCTGGACCGCACAGGGCCGCTAATCAATACAACCAGTACATCGGGACTGCCGTATTACATGCTATTAGGGCCACAGCCGGCCGGCGGCGGCGGCGGCGGCGTCGGCGTCGGCGATGTGTTCATACGTGCTCATCGATGCACTGGCGAATCTAGAACGTAAAAATATGCGAGTTTGGGGTCATAGCAAAAACAAAACTGATACGATTCCAAAACTCGCCGAATTTTGCTTGTGCGCTAAAAAATATGTATTTTATTTGCTACAAATTGCTTAGGTTTTATTTTAAATCGGGAATGTGTCAATTGTCGGCCATTTTAGTCGTGTTGGGGGATATGCCCCGCCGGCCCCGCGCCCTTGGATCCGTGCCTGGTGACTGCGGAGTGTGCTCACGCGTGTCGTCCTGTAGCGACAGAAGCGGTGCTGTGAACCGAGTGGGCGGGGCGTTCTGGCTGCTCTGATGATGATATGAATGACATAAAGCAACGTATGCGACTGGCGCGCTGCTCGGCAGATTATATTAGTAGGCGGATTATATTAGCGGTTCTGATGATCGTGTTACTGGTCTGTGGTGGTGCTGGCCTGTGGTGATGCTGGCCTGTGGTGATTCTGGCGGGCTCTGATGATCGTGTTACTGGCCTGTGGTGATGCTGGCCGGCTCTGATGATCGTGTTACTGGCCTGTGGTGGTGCTGGCCTGTGGTGATGCTGGCCGGCTCTGATGATCGTGTTACTGGCCTGTGGTGGTGCTGGCCGGCTCTGATGATCGTGTTACTGGCCTGTGGTGATGCTGGCCGTATGCTAGGCTGACGCGTGGCAGTATTTCAATATCCAATTCCAAGAATGTGCACAAAGCATGTCTCATTATGCGTTGTGTGTCAAATATATAATGCAATTAGTATTGAACACCCAGAATCCTGATACATTAACAACCTCACTACCCAAATTCCGTGTTATTTCCATTTGTGTTGAGTTGTCTGAATGATGCCGTGCGTTGTCTGAATGATGCCGTGCTGGATGTGCTGGCGTGACGTCGGCCGTGTCGGCCTGAATTAGATGACGTCAGCTGTGACGGGCCGGCCGCTGTCACTGCGGCTGCTCCCGGCGGGACCGCCGCTGTCGGGCAGGCGAACACCTAACTGACGGCGCCAATATGATAATGTTATTACGGCATGTGCGTGTGACGGCGGGCTGGCGCTTAAAGTCCGACAGAGTCGGGAATCGATTAATGGCGCGTGCTGTAAGGCAGGACGCGCACCGTGAGAGCACCGTGAGAGCACCGTGAGAGAGCAGTGGTGAAGGCGGGGTCACACGAGCGTAGTGCAGTCAGTCATAGAATAGCGAGAAATGGGACTGACGCATCGATAGGGCGTAAACTAACGGTACAGGAAGTCAGTAGTATGTAGAGCTCCTTGTGTTGGTATGTGTCCCCGTCTAGGGAAATGTCCCCGTCTAGGGGATATTTCCTCGTTCTAAAATTAATTATGAAATAATCGTGCAATGGGCGAAGAATGACAGCAATAGTCGTCGTGCCCTAAAATACGAAGAAAAAGGTAGTGAACAGTTGTGACATCGTTGCGTAACCCGATTGTTTTCGTTTGCTGGACACGCCTGGTCGCCTGACCAGCCCACCAGCCCGGGTCGTCGTGAGTCGCCTTCACTGGGTCCGTCCCCGGTCCCACCTCCTGGGCGGCTGTCGGCTCGGCGTCCGCCCGGGCGGCCGGCCGCGGGCACCAAGTCTATTGACCGCCCACCGCCGCCGCCGCCCCGCCCTTCAGCGGCGGCGGCGGCGGCGGCGGTACTTCCTTGTCGCCCGCCGCCGCCTTCGCCGCCGCCGCCGCCGACGCGGGGTACATGACCGGCTGGGGAGACTGGCAAATGTGTGTCATCATGGTGACAACTGACACGCAGTCCTCAATTGATATCGGTTCATCAGACAGACAAATGTAGCCGGTGTTGTTTGTATTAATGAGGATAATAATTTAATAACTGGGAATCCCAGGTTGATAATCCGATTTATCCAATTAACCCTATTTGTAACAGGCTCCTGGCTGCCCTATTTGTAACGGGGGCGGACTCCGCCCCTCCCCCCCCCCCCCCCTCCGGAGATCTCGAGATCTACCCGCCCCATTTGCAAAAATCAAATCAAACGGCGTTTGATTCCCCTCAACACGATCTACATTTCTAAAATAATAATACAAAAATGGATAGGGGGCAACAGGGGGAAAAACTACACATTTTAGAGGTGTTTGTGATCCAACACAGCTGTCATGTTTATCAACCGATTTTAACGCAACCAATGGGGATCGATAGAAATTGAATTGGAGATTGATATATGGCGGTGACTTTTGCAAATTCAAAAGTCATGTCACTCGCGTGTGCATGTCACTCAATATGGGGGTGAAGTAAATGCGTAATAAAACTATTTTTTATGTTATTTTTTGATAAATGGAATGGTGTGTTATTATGACAGGCAAAACAGTTATAAAGCTTTTTTTTTTGGCTATAGGCGGTACCAGGTTAGTGAAAAAGGGAGGTCAAATAGGAAAAAATATTAACCGCAGGCAAGTTGCTACCCAGCACTATAAATAAGTTACTGATCGTGGATATTCCTTTTTTCCTGTTGTACTTCATCATAGGCGTATCCAGGATCCTAACTGGGGAGGCGCAAGACCTTTTGATAGGTATATTATCCGCTATTATGATAATAACTAGTCAACAGCAACTATTTCACTTACACAATTCACATTGCTTACCTCCCTTTTTACCCTACCTGGACTCGCCTATTATCCTATAATCGTTTGTTGAGTACCTGTGGTGCATGTTTCATCCGAAAACTGCAGTATGTTATGTCATTGTAGGCCTATGCATCTTCGTTTCCTTGCAATAATATGACTCCTTCCTTCCATTCCTGAACGCGCCTCTGAAAAAAAAAATGACTTCATTCTCTCTTCTGGCCTCATATGTGGATATATCATTATAAACTAGCCGTCTATTGCGCTGTAATCGTTGGGATATCGTCATCACCATGCCAGTCCCCCCTTTTCATGTGCCTGAACATGCCCTTGCAACTCTATATGTAATACATTATGCAAATAATGAAAGGAGAAGCTATCTTTTACATCTTGATAGTTATAAATGCCCCTTACATCGTGCTATGGCTTCCCGCCAAGCATTGAATGCTTCCTGGAACCCCCTCCCCCTTTCAAGCCCCTGAAACCGCCTATGCCATGCAATTTTTATGATATTTCATTAACATCAACTTATTTGCACTCGTTTAAATCACCGTAAACCGATTTAACTCCTTCATACTTAACCCCGCGAGTCACTGGGGAGGGGCTTTTTTAGCTCCCCCCCCCCTTAGGAATATTAGGAATATCCCAATAGCTAATGCAGATATCGACGCCAAAATTTCAGTTCCTTTCCGGGCATCATTTTTACACCTTTTGAGAGAAAAAATGCAAAAATTTCGTCAGAATTGTTTTCTCTCGAGATATAGTGAATTTAGTGACGTCACTAAACACGATTTTGACACCAAAATCGGTTAAACTTTGCCAGGCCGTACAAATGCCGCATTTAAAGCAAAATTCAATCGAAAAACGCTAAAAGGCAGAAAATTGCAAGGGCTTTTGCAACCAGCTATCTCGAAATAAACAAAAAATGGTTTTTGACCCCAAAAAGTTTAACAAACTTTTTGTTTTAAATGCTCACAAAATCAAATTTTTCAAAGATATTGAAAAAACAGAATATATGTCAGATAACGACATATGGGCAACTACCATACCAAATTTTAAAATGATATATTTTTTGACTGTCATGGCATAAGGCCATGGATGGCAAGTATTGTCCATAAACTCAAATACCTCGATTTTGACGTTTGACTTGACCGTGACCTGACATGTGACCTTAATTTTATTTTATTAAGTTTGCGTTAGGTTTATCTCATTGATCGCTTTTGAATGCCGCCTTGCGCGTCCCGCTGCGATCATTGGTTCTGAAGATACCAGCGGAGCTAAAAAAGCCCTCCCCCCCCCCCCCCCCCCCCCCCCCCCCCCCCCCCCCCCAGTGAGTCGTGTTACAGATTATACCCCAGTGACTGCCGGGTTAAGGTAGTTAGGAAGAAACCATGAAGATCGCATATCCGTATTATCGCCAAATGTCTCCGCAGAACCCTCCCAAAACGTGCCCTAGCGCCGCCTCTGTTTAGGTTAAGAACTCAAAATTTTACTTCATATGTGGAAATATATTTTAGGAAAAGTCCCAAAATTGCATGGGCCTGCTCCCAGCCGTTCTGGAGATATCTGCGAAAAACATGAGGGGGATCGGAATCCCCCCCCCCCCCCTGTTACAAATAGGGCTAAGTGTTAGTTGTTAGTGCTAGTTAACGGCATGGTGCGACTTCAGGTGCCTTTTTCTATCAATGTCACGTTCTTCACTTTTTGGATTTATTGTTTGTTGACTCGTGGCTGGTCTGATGTCATCAACCTCTGCGGTTCAGACTGGCACGAGTCCAAATTAACTCTGGAATTAATCCACCAAGGAATGAAGCGGGGAGCTGACCGTTTTATACGAAACCAGCCTTCAACTGGAGCGTTCTCAGAATGTGTTGTTAAGTAGTATCGGAACTTTTTTTAACCCATCCTTCATCCTTGCGGCCACTTCATCCTGCGGGGGAAAGTGGACTCGCAGGTCCTGCTCGAGTCGTTTCCTCTGCACGTGCCACCTCGATCGACCCGCACCGTTTCTTTTCACCGTGCCTCGAGCACGGGTAAGAACTGTGGACTCTGGGATGTTCATCGGCTCTCCAGATCAATGAATTCCTTTGTAGGCAGTGCTTTTAACGCAGACATCTTTTATGACAGTTGTGGAGCTTTTAGACCCAGGTGATCAAATACGTTTTAACCCCGTAGTCTGTGACTGTAAACTTTAGGCTGTGTGATTATGTGATGTGTGTGCTGCGTAGTGTATTTATTGTCGTATCTTATCTTCACGACTTCACCTGTCAGTGGAGCATAGCTCTGTTGACGATCATAAGAAATAAATACAAAAAATGCCAATACAACCCGTGCCCCGCTGGGGTCTCCAGCCAAACGCGCCCCGCTGGGGTGGGGCAGATTCTGCCCTCGTTATCTTCCGAACCAATAACCACAGCGAGACGCGCAAGGCGCCAATCGAAAGCTCTCAATGAGATGCATCTAAAATATACTCGACATTTTCAAAATAAGGCCACAGACCAGGTCACGGTCAGGTAAAATGTCGAAATGGAGGTATTTGGGGTTTTGGCCCATACTTTCCATCCAAAGCCTTAGATTGCGACTATTATCGAACAAAGTGCTCTCAAATGGTACGATACATCTCCCGCATAAACAAGAGTGAAATTGTAAGTGAAGGTCAAGGTCAGATCACAAAAAGTCACAGGTCTACGAAAGCCATGCGACACATGTATGGGTTATTTTACACGTATAATTCGATAGTAGCAGCCATTTTGTGAAACCTGACCCCATATAATGGACCCCAGGTCAATGTCAGGTCATAATAAGGACACAATAAGGACACAATTTGAAATTGATTAATCTAAATAAAAAGGCATGTTTCTAGGCCAGCTTTGTCTCAGAAATACAGCCGTGGCATTTATTTGTATCTGTATCTGGTCACTAAAAGCCCAAAAACGTAACTTAAAAAAATGACGCCATTAGTTACTTATACTTAGGAAGCCATAAGTCAGTCAAAAATAAAGATATTGCTTTGAAATTTGGTTTGGGTATCGTCCATACTTGGTTCTCTAATATTTCCTCCGGTGTTTTTTTAATGTTTTTTTTTTAAATGTGGAAATTCTTACGGAAAAAAGTTTTGATTTTTTTTGGGGTAAAAAAAAAACATTTCTGAAATCCGAGATATACATTTAGAAGAGAATGTCATTTCCTTTCTTTTGACTTTTGTATTTGCAATTTGCATCACAACTCGATTTTCTTCGATTTGTCAAACATTTATCGTTTTCCCACCATAAATGGCATGACATGACGTCATTAAAACGTGATTATCTCCCAAAGTACTTCATCAATTTCACTGACATTTGGTGAGAAGACGTAGAATTGATGTAGCATAAGGTACTGGAAATTTCACGTCGATATCTATCACAGTTTTCAAGTTTTGAGAAAATCCAGGAGGGGGCATATTTTGCCCCCCCCCCCCCTCTCCGCACCGGGGCGCGGGTTAAAGTTCCAAACAGCACATAGAAAGCACGAAAGGTTACCGAACCGGCCACTTGGCCAGCGAACCGGCCACTCGGCCAGCGAAGCGGCCACTCGGCCAGCGTACCGGCCACTCGGCCAGCGAACCTCCGGCTGTCACCATGAGACCGGATCTGCCGACACCAGCTGCTGGGCAATTTTGGCGACGTCGCCACACCGGCTGGCTGGCGGCCAGAGCTGTCCGTCTCTGTTACTCTGTTGAGACCGGGGGCCGGTACAGGCGTGCCCTCTGGTGCAGGTATCCCGTCTCTGTTACTCAGCTGAGACCGGGGGCCGGTACAGGCGTGCCCTCTGGTGCAGGTATCCCGTCTCTGTTACTCAGCTGAGACCGGGGCCGGTACAGGCGTGCCCTCTGGTTCAAGTTCAAGTTCAAGTTCATGTATTTCAAGGAGCGTCCACATAGTGGGTATTCTGCACCTAGTCATAGCTAGCATGGCCCATGATCCAACACATACAACACAGTGAAAGTGATACAATCAGCAGATACAGTCGATACAGTCAATCAGCGATTTAAAGCACACAGGAACGCGCGGCGCGAGCAGGCATGGACGGCAGCCGCTGGCAGTCGGTTCCATGCGGCGGCAGCTCGGTACGGAAACTGCCGCTGAGTGGCGGTCAGCCGGACGCGAGGCAGATGGAGTGAGCCAACGCCGTCCGAAACAGCTCGAGTCTGGCGTTGGGAAGACTCGGCACGCGTCGCAAATAGAGCACGCAGAGCGTGGGGCGACTCGCTGACATGCAGCGCTCTGTGCACGTTCAGGCAGTCACGGTGGCGAACAGTTTCCGCGACTCTCTGCCATCCGAGTGCTTCAAGGGCGGGGGATATGTGGTCGCAGCGGCGAGTACCACTCACAAGCCTGGCAGCGAAATTGATAATTATCTGCACTCTACCTAGGTGACACTCGGCCGCGCCACCCCAGACAGACAGGCAGTAGAGGATGTGCGGGAAGACGTGAACTTGGACTAGGAGCTTCAGAACCTCAGGAGTGAAATGGTGCCGAGTTTTGAAGAGGGACACGAGGATTGCGTTGCAGCGCCGAACGATTAAGGAGATATGGGGTTCCCAGGTGAGGTGTTGGTCGAGGAGTACACCCAGTACCTTCACTGAAGATGATGGGTAGATATCTGTGCCAGAAGTAGTAATGTGGAAGTTGTTGGTCTTTTTGAGGGAGGGTTTGGTGCCAACCAGCATGAAGTCTGTCTTTGTGGGGTTCATTTTGAGGCTATTAGACTGGAACCAGTTTTGTAGGCACTGGATCGACTCCTCGACCCGGGCTTTCAAGTTAGAGAGACCGACGACATCAGGAGTGGCGGAGTCAAGGAGTTGGGTGTCGTCGGCGTAGGATAGAAGGCGGCCGTGGGGAAGGAAGTTGGGTAGGTCATTGATGAAAATGAGGAAGAGGGTTGGACCGACTAGGGATCCCTGGGCCACCCCATGGGATAGGGGTAGAGTGATTGAGCCGCCGCTGACCGTCTGTCTCCTACCGCTCAGGTAGTCTCTAAACCATTCCGAGGACACACCGCACTGTTCGAGCTTACTGAGAAGGACGTCATGATCAATACTGTCGAAGGCTTTGCTGAGGTCGATCGTCGTAATCGACGCGACATGGCCGTTGTCGACAGCCCTTGTCAGCCATTCCACAGCGTCGATCAGAGCGTCCTCTGTCGAGTGACATGGACGGTAAGCATACTGCATTGGCGTCAGTACATGGTGCAGGTATCCTGTCTCTGTTACTCTGTTGAGACCGGGGACCGGTACAGGCGTGCCCTCTGGTGCAGGTATCCCGTCTCTGTTGAGACCGGGGGCCGCTACAGGCGTGCCCTCTGGTGCAGGTATCCCGTCTCTGTTACTCAGTTGAGACCGGGGGCCGGTACAGGCGTGCCCTCTGGTGCAGGTATCCCGTCTCTGTTACTCAGATGAGACCGGGGGCCGCTACAGGCGTGCCCTCTGGTGCAGGTATCCCGTCTCTGTTTCTCTGTTGAGACCGGGGGCCGGTACAGGCGTGCCCTCTGGTGCAGGTATCCCGTCTCTGTTACTCAGATGAGACCGGGGGCTGGTACAGGCGTACCCTCCGGTGCAGGTATCCCGTCTCTGTTACTCAGCTGATGAGACCGGGGGCCGCTACAGGCGTGCCCTCTGGTGCAGGTATCCCGTCTCTGTTACTCAGATGAGACCGGGGGCCGGTACATGCGTGCCCTCTGGTGCAGGTATCCCGTCTCTGTTGAGACCGGGAGCCGCTACAGGCGTGCCCTCTGGTGCAGGTATCCCGTCTCTGTTACTCAGCTGAGACCGGAGGCCGCTACAGGCGTGCCCTCTGGTGCAGGTATCCTGTCTCTGTTACTCTGTTGAGACCGGGGGCCGGTACATGCGTGCCCTCTGGTGCAGGTATCCCGTCTCTGTTACTCAGATGAGACCGGGAGCCGGTACAGGCGTGCCCTCTGGTGCAGGTATCCCGTCTCTGTTACTCAGCTGAGACCGGGGGCCGGTACATGCGTGCCCTCTGGTGAAGGTATCCCGTCTCTGTTACTCAGATGAGACCGGGGGCCGGTACATGCGTGCCCTCTGGTGCAGGTATCCCGTCTCTGTTACTCAGCTGAGACCGGGGGCCGGTACAGGCGTGCCCTCTGATGCAGATATCCCGTCTCTGTTACTCAGATGAGACCGGGGGCCGCTACAGGCGTGCCCTCTGGTGCAGGTATCCCGTCTCTGTTGAGGCCGGGGGCCGCTACAGGCGTGCCCTCTGGTGCAGGTATCCCGTCTCTGTTGAGACCGGGGGCCGGTACAGGCGTGCCCTCTGGTGCAGGTATTCCGTCTCTGTTACTCAGTTGAGACCGGGGGCCGGTTACAGGCGTGCCCTCTGGTGCAGGTATCCCGTCTCTGTTACTTAGTTGAGACCGGGGTCCGGTACAGGCGTGCCCTCTGGTGCAGGTATCCCGTCTTTGTTACTCAGATGAGACCGGGGGCCGGTACAGGCGTGCCCTCTGGTGCAGGTATCCCGTCTCTGTTACTCAGATGAGACCGGGGTCCGGTACAGGCGTGCCCTCTGGTGCAGGTATCCCGTCTCTGTTACTCAGCTGAGACCGGGTGCCGGTACAGGCGTGCCCTCTGGTGCAGGTATCCCGTCTCTGTTACTCAGCTGAGACCGGGGGCCGGTACAGGCGTGCCCTCTGGTGCAGGTATTCCGTCTCTGTTACTCAGCTGAGACCGGGGACCGCTACAGGCGTGCCCTCTGGTGCAGGTATCCCGTCTCTGTTACTCAGATGAGACCGGGGACCGGTACAGGCGTGCTCCCTGGTGCAGGTATCCCGTCCCTGTTGAGACCGGGGGCCGGTACAGGCGTGCCCCCTGGTGCAGGTATCCCGTCTCTGTTACTCAGCTGAGACCGGGGGTGTCATAGGTACACCTTCAGTGCAGTCACGTGGCAGTCACGTGGGGCGGTACTGAGTACTGAGTAGAAGTGGGAGTCTGGGGCACCGCTCTGGCTGCTGTGTCCGGGCGTGACTGTGGTGCCGAGATGTAGAAGTGGGAGTCTGGGGCACCGCTCTAGCTGCTGTGTCCGGCCGTGACTGTGGTGCTGAGATGTAGAAGTGGGAGTCTGGGGCACCGCTCTGGCTGCTGTGTCCGGGCGTGACTGTGGTGCTGAGATGTAGAAGTGGGAGTCTGGGGCACCGCTCTGGCTGCTGTGCCTGGGCGTGACTGTGGTGCTGAGATGTAGAAGTGGGAGTCTGGGGCACCGCTCTGGCTGCTGTGTCCGGGCGTGACTGTGGTGCTGAGATGTAGAAGTGGGATTCTGGGCACCGCTCTGGTTGCTGTGTCCGGGCGTGACTGTGGTGCTGAGATGTAGAAGTGGGAGTCTGGGGCACCGCTCTGGCTGCTGTGTCCGGGCGTGACTGTGGTGCTGAGATGTAGAAGTGGGAGTCTGGGGCACCGCTCTGGCTGCTGTGTCCGGGCGTGACTGTGGTGCTGAGATGTAGAAGTGGGAGTCTGGTGCACCGCTCTGGCTGCTGTGTCCGGGCGTGACTGTGGTACTGAGATGTAGAAGTGGGAGTCTGGGGCACCGCTCTGACTGCTGTGTCCGGGCGTGACTGTGGTGCTGAGATGTAGAAGTGGGAGTCTGGGGCACCGCTCTGGCTGCTGTGTCCGGGCGTGACTGTGGTGCTGAGATGTAGAAGTGGGAGTCTGGGGCACCGCTCTGGCTGCTGTGTCCGGGCGTGACTGTGGTGCTGAGATGTAGAAGTGGGAGTCTGGGCACCGCTCTGGCTGCTGTGTCCGGGCGTGACTGTGGTGCTGAGATGTAGAAGTGGGAGTCTGGGGCACCGCTCTGGCTGCTGTGTCCGGGCGTGACTGTGGTGCTGAGATGTAGAAGTGGGAGTCTGGGGCACCGCTCTGGCTGCTGTGTCCGGGCGTGACTGTGGTGCTGAGATGTAGAAGTGGGAGTCTGGGGCACCGCTCTGGCTGCTGTGTTCGGGCGTGACTGTGGTGCTGAGATGTAGAAGTGGGAGTCTGGGGCACCGCTCTGGCTGCTGTGTCCGGGCGTGACTGTGGTGCTGAGATGTAGAAGTGGGAGTCTGGGGCACCGCTCTGGCTGCTGTGTCCGGGCGTGACTGTGGTGCTGAGATGTAGAAGTGGGAGTCTGGGGCACCGCTCTGACTGCTGTGTCCGGGCGTGACTGTGGTGCTGAGATGTAGAAGTGGGATTCTGGGCACCGCTCTGGTTGCTGTGTCCGGGCGTGACTGTGGTGCTGAGATGTAGAAGTGGGAGTCTGGGGCACCGCTCTGGCTGCTGTGTCCGGGCGTGACTGTGGTGCTGAGATGTAGAAGTGGGAGTCTGGGGCACCGCTCTGGCTGCTGTGTCCGGGCGTGACTGTGGTGCTGAGATGTAGAAGTGGGAGTCTGGGGCACCGCTCTGGCTGCTGTGTCCGGGCGTGACTGTGGTGCTGAGATGTAGAAGTGGGAGTCTGGGGCACCGCTCTGGCTGCTGTGTCCGGGCGTGACTGTGGTGCTGAGATGTAGAAGTGGGAGTCTGGTGCACCGCTCTGGCTGCTGTGTCCGGGCGTGACTGTGGTACTGAGATGTAGAAGTGGGAGTCTGGGGCACCGCTCTGGCTGCTGTGTCCGGGCGTGACTGTGGTGCTGAGATGTAGAAGTGGGAGTCTGGGGCACCGCTCTGGCTGCTGTGTCCGGGCGTGACTGAGACTGAACGTAGTTGAGCGTTCTGCCCGGGATTCAGCGATTGTGGTGGTTTTGACGAGCAACGGTGTGAACGACCGTGACTCGGATGCCGATAAGGCAGGCAAAACAAACCGCACCGAAAAACCAACGGACACTTTCACGTTGCCAGATAAAAGAAACAGACTGGCGTCTGTCAACACCTGGCGAGTGATGGTGATAATGATTTTTTGGAGGGTTTGGACGCGCCGACTTCTAAGGTCATTTGGCGACCATAAAACCTGGCGAGAGCGGTTTCCCCTCATCTTAATGCTTCTCACGGCGTGCATTAAACCATTTTAAGTTTTGGCGTTTGCTTCCTCAAACTGAATGGAAATGTTGATGGAAAGCGAAAAGCCTGCGATTTCATGCTGTTCTGTTCGAATGCACAACCAAAATAATGAAAGAAATATCTACCTGACCCTGTTCAATAAAAGTCACTTCGCCCCACAGGCCGTTCCGTATATTTCTTCGCCGTATTGTTGGCCTCTGTATTGTCGTCAGCTTTCCTGCGAGGCGACGCGACCTCGAGGCTTTCCTGAGCTACTAGCTGTTCGCTGTGTGCTGTGTTCTGTGTTGTTGTGTTGTATGTGTGCTGTGTTCTGTGTTGTTGTGTTGTGCTGTGTTCTGTGTTGCTGTGTTGCTGTGTTGTGTTGTGTTGTGCTGTGTTATGTGTTCTGTGTTCTGTGTTATGTGTTCTGTGTTCTGTGTTCTGTGTTCTGTGTTCTGTGTTCTGTGTTCTGTGTTCTGTGTTATGTGTTCTGTGTTCTGTGTTATGTGTTATGTGTTCTGTGTTCTGTGTTCTGTGTTATGTGTTATGTGTTCTGTGTTCTGTGTTCTGTGTTCTGTGTTCTGTGTTCTGTGTTCTGTGTGCTGTGCTGCTGGGTTGTTGTGTTGTGTTGTTCTGTGCTGCGGTGTTGCTGTGTTGCTGTGTTGTGTTGTGTTGTGTTGTGTTGTGTGTTGTGTTGTGTTGTGTTGTGTTGCTGTGTTGTGTTGTGATGTGTTGCTGTGTTGTGTTGTGTTGTGTGTGTGTGTGTGTGTGTGTGTGTGTGTGTGTGTGTGTGTGTGTGTGTGTGTGTGTGTGTGTGTGTGTGTGTGTGTGTGTGTGTGTGTGTGTGTGTGTGTGTGTGTGTGTGTGTGTGTGTGTGTGTGTGTGTGTGTGTGTGTGTGTGTGTGTGTGTGTGTGTGTGTGTGTGTGTGTGTGTGTGTGTGTGTGTGTGTGTGTGTGTGTGTGTGTGTGTGTGTGTGTGTGTGTGTGTGTGTGTGTGTGTGTGTGTGTGTGTGTGTGTGTGTGTGTGTGTGTGTGTGTGTGTGTGTGTGTGTGTGTGTGTGTGTGTGTGTGTGTGTGTGTGTGTGTGTGTGTGTGTGTGTGTGTGTGTGTGTGTGTGTGTGTGTGTGTGTGTGTGTGTGTGTGTGTGTGTGTGTGTGTGTGTGTGTGTGTGTGTGTGTGTGTGTGTGTGTGTGTGTGTGTGTGTGTGTGTGTGTGTGTGTGTGTGTGTGTGTGTGTGTGTGTGTGTGTGTGTGTGTGTGTGTGTGTGTGTGTGTGTGTGTGTGTGTGTGTGTGTGTGTGTGTGTGTGTGTGTGTGTGTGTGTGTGTGTGTGTGTGTGTGTGTGTGTGTGTGTGTGTGTGTGTGTGTGTGTGTGTGTTGTGTTGTGTTGTGTGTGTGTGTGTGTGTGTGTGTGTGTGTGTGTGTGTGTGTGTGTGTGTGTGTGTGTGTGTGTGTGTGTGTGTGTGTGTGTGTGTGTGTGTGTGTGTGTGTGTGTGTGTGTGTGTGTGTGTGTGTGTGTGTGTGTGTGTGTGTGTGTGTGTGTGTGTGTGTGTGTGTGTGTGTGTGTGTGTGTGTGTGTGTGTGTGTGTGTGTGTGTGTGTGTGTGTGTGTGTGTGTGTGTGTGTGTGTGTGTGTGTGTGTGTGTGTGTGCGCGCGCGTGTGCGTGTGCGTGTGCGTGTGCGTGTGCGTGTGCGTGTGCGTGTGCGTGTGCGTGTGCGTGTGCGTGTGCGTGTGCGTGTGCGTGTGCGTGTGCGTGTGCGTGTGCGTGTGCGTGTGCGTGTGCGTGTGCGTGTGCGTGTGCGTGTGCGTGTGCGTGTGCGTGTGCGTGTGCGTGTGCGTGTGCGTGTGCGTGTGCGTGTGCGTGTGCGTGTGCGTGTGCGTGTGCGTGTGCGTGTGCGTGTGCGTGTGCGTGTGCGTGTGCGTGTGCGTGTGCGTGTGCGTGTGCGTGTGCGTGTGCGTGTGCGTGTGCGTGTGCGTGTGCGTGTGCGTGTGCGTGTGCGTGTGCGTGTGCGTGTGCGTGTGCGTGTGCGTGTGCGTGTGCGTGTGCGTGTGCGTGTGCGTGTGCGTGTGCGTGTGCGTGTGCGTGTGCGTGTGCGTGTGCGTGTGCGTGTGCGTGTGCGTGTGCGTGTGCGTGTGCGTGTGTGTGTGTGTGTGTGTGTGTGTGTGTGTGTGTGTGTGTGTGTGTGTGTGTTATGTGTGCTCTGTGTGTGTGCTCTGTGTGTGCTGTGTTGTGCTGTGTTGTGTGTGTTCTGTGTTCTGTGTTCTGTGTTCTGTGTTCTGTGTTCTGTGTCTGACTGACGGACTGACTGTGGAAGGTATGCTGTGCGATTTGTGCCGGCAGGTGTGTCAACACGCAGCGACGAAATAATGCCCTGCAGGGTGGAGGGAGCGCCTCAAAGGAAGCGTTTGGAGCTCAGTGGCTTTCTTTTGGAGGCGGGATTAAACGCAGACGCAGAATGATCAAAGCGGACGAGACAGTCCTGAAAGCCTCAATGATCAGAGCGCTTTTTAGTAGGAATATTCTTTTGTTTCGGAATGTGCATTATGTCTAACAAACTGGTGCTGGTTGAAGCTATCCGCATCCATTTACTCCACAAAGAGCCTTGATGGTTTTGGCGACTTTTGTCTTGATCGCCTCAGAGCAGCGATGCTAGTTAGCAATTGCAATATGTGCCCGTTGAAGATTATGAAAACTATTCTCTAGGTTTGGAAATGTTAAAACTTAATTGATACACCTTTCGGATGAGTTAAAGGTCACCTTGAAAGTTGTCTTGAAATTTGTCTATACGGGGTATTTCGAGCTTAAAAAAAACGAATGCCATTTATTTGGACGATAGATGGATATCCGTCGAAAAATGGGCATGTTTCTCCTTTCTCCTTCATGGCCATAACAAAAATAATGGCGATTATGACGTCATGCATATGGTAGCTTGGATATGGAAACCATTGCACACAATAACGACGGGCTCCAGGTATATGTACACAGGCTCTTTGCAACGTAAACAACCGTTATGAGGACCCGAAACAAGTTTCGGGGAAATGAAACTTCTTTTAAAAGGGGCTCACTAGTCCTGTGTCGATATTACTTAACGTAGCGATGTATTTATTTGACCACAACCCGTTTTTCGATCTGCTCTACAAATCTGCTATCTCACTTGAGAGGTTTTCTTGCTAGTTCTCCGCTCTGATCACTTCCATCGGCCACACTTCACTTCTCTGATCACACTGAATTCGTCGTCTTATATTTGTTGACGTAAACTAACTGTATTTTGTGTCTTGGAGAACATACCCGAGAGCCTAATGAAGAACACATATGCACGCTTCACGGAAATCGTATGAGGCTTAATTTTACGTTTCATTTTCTACAGCACGAATTCAAAAATCTATTGAGATATTTGGCAAGTTCGCGTCGATTTTTCCGTCTCTACGTGCCTGTTCAGGACGGGCGCTCTGGAAAACTAAAGCAAGTTTGTTCCACATCGTATTCATGTGGCAAGTTTTGCGTCGCTTTTGCCATCTCAGCTGACCCACACCAGGCGGCCGCTCGCTGTCTGTGCTCGGACATATTATGTCTGCCGACGCGTTCCCTCTCCGCTCGCTGTCTGTGCTCGGACATATGTCTGACGACGCGTTCCCTCTCCGCTCGCTGTCTGTGCTCGGACATATTATGTCTGCCGACGCGTTTCCTCTCCGCTCGCTGTCTGTGCTCGGACATATGTCTGACGACGCGTTCCCTCTCCCTCTCGACATCCGTCCGGCGTCCGTCCGGCGCCGATCCGACATCAATAAAACGGCACTCGTCGGGCGCCAGTCAGCACTTCCCGCCCCCGGAGCGGCCCGGAGCTGATCCGGAGTGGCCCCGAAGCCGTGGGGGAGGCTCTCAGTCAGCTATTGTTCTCAGTCAGTGGTGGGGAGACTTGGCAAGATCTGCTGGGGCGAGCTGGGGCTCGGCCGGTTCGATGGGATGAATAGATCTTCGTGCGTATCAGCGAGACTTGGCGAGGCTGTTTGAAATTCTGTTAGAATCGGAGACTGGGTGGGAATCGTCGGAATTCCCCTCCTCCGGATTCAGCAAGACTTGGCGAAACTCGACTCGACAAACTCGACTCGACAAACCCTCGAGCAATCACGGAAATTCGGCGAGACTCAGCGAGAGTCCAGCCAAACCAAGCGTGGCGGCACGGAACTTCGCGAAACTCTGCGATACTCTGCGATACTCTGCGATACTCTGCGATACTCTGCGATACTCTGCGATACTCTGCGAAACTCTGCGAAACTCTGCGAAACTCTGCGCTACCCTGCGATACCCTGCGATACCCTGCGATACTCTGCGATATTATGCGATACTCTGCGATACTCTGCGATACTCTGTGATACTCTGCGATACTCTGCGACACTCTGCGACACTCTGCGACACTCTGCGATACTCTGCGATGCTCTGCGATGCTCTGCGATACTCTGCGATACTCTGCGATACTCTGCGATACTCTGCGATACTCTGCGATACTCTGCGATACTCTGCGATACTCTGCGATACTCTGCGATACTCTGCGATACTCTGCGATACTCTGCGATACTCTGCGATACTCTGCGATACTCTGCGATACTCTGCGATACTCTGCGATACTCTGCGATACTCTGCGATACTCTGCGATACTCTGCGATACTCTGCGATACTCTGCGATACTCTGCGATACTCTGCGATACTCTGCGATACTCTGCGATACTCTGCGATACTCTGCGATACTCTGCGATACTCTGCGATACTCTGCGATACTCTGCGATACTCTGCGATACTCTGCGATACTCTGCGATACTCTGCGATACTCTGCGATACTCTGCGATACTCTGCGATACTCTGCGATACTCTGCGATACTCTGCGATACTCTGCGATACTCTGCGATACTCTGCGATACTCTGCGATACTCTGCGATACTCTGCGATACTCTGCGATACTCTGCGATACTCTGCGATACTCTGCGATACTCTGCGATACTCTGCGATACTCTGCGATACTCTGCGATACTCTGCGATACTCTGCGATACTCTGCGATACTCTGCGATACTCTGCGATACTCTGCGATACTCTGCGATACTCTGCGATACTCTGCGATACTCTGCGATACTCTGCGATACTCTGCGATACTCTGCGATACTCTGCGATACTCTGCGATACTCTGCGATACTCTGCGATACTCTGCGATACTCTGCGATACTCTGCGATACTCTGCGATACTCTGCGATACTCTGCGATACTCTGCGATACTCTGCGATACTCTGCGATACTCTGCGATACTCTGCGATACTCTGCGATACTCTGTGAGACTCAACGATACTCCGTGAGACTCCGCGAGACTCTGCGAGACCGGGCGGCAGTCTGCATTAGCGCCTATTGTTGGCGCCTCTCCGATGCATTTCTGGCCTCTCTTCCCTGTCCCGGCGGGCGCGGTGGGATGACGCGGCTCCCCCCGGGACGGCCCAGGGCAGGTGTTCGGATGTCCCCGGCTGTCGATCGAATCCCAGTTGTCGCCACCATCCGGGGACGGCGGAGATAGTGCGGTGGCCGGGGACAGCCCTGCGTGGGCGTCGAAGCTTCGGGAAGCTCCATTCAGCCATTAAAAGACCAGACGCAGCGGAAAGGGAAGACTTGGATCGATGGTGGTTCGATTAGAAGGATGGTGAATACAAATATCCGGTTATAGGTTGCTGAGATGCAGAACCTAATCTGGCAGTCTCTGTTAAAGATTGACGCGGGCTTTTCGGATCTATTGGGACGCAGATGTAAAAAGGGAAGCAGTTGAGTCCAACTAGCGTTGGACTCAACTGGGCGTCATTTGTGTCAAAATTACGTCCCCGGAAAGCCTACAAGCTACGTTCATGCTGCTTCATGGATCAGGGTTTTGATTGATCAGTCATTTGTCATTTTGAACTTAAAATCGACTACTCGTGTGATTCAGAGTCTAGTCTGCTCAATAACTATTTAGTCGACGTCGAAAGCCCAGGACAGTGGTTCTCAAATAGGGGTCATTAACACCACTTGGGGTAATGGAGCCTTCGGCTGGGAGTAATGACGATTGACCATTAACCCGCCACTTACTGGGGAGGGATATTTTTTGCCCCCCCCCCCTCCCGTTATTTTGCAATTACTCAAACGAACACCGGTATCGTCACTAAACTTGCAGTACCTTCTCTCACATCAATTCTACACATGTTGGCAAAAGTAAAAATATGAGGCTATGATAGGTTAACCGGAAATGACGTCAGAGTGACGTCATGTTCTTCGGCTTTTGTTGCAAAATAATGGTTTGCGGAAAACGCTGTCAAAGGTACGATATTTGAGGAAAACTAAATAGTTTTAAATCAAATTACTGACATTAGACCGGGCTATCAAACTGCTATCTCGTATTTTTTAGTTTTTTGTGAAATTCAAAATTTTGAGAAATCCAGATACATTTTGTTTTGTTTTTACAAAATTTTCACGAAAAAATCCGAATTATCCCAAAACCGGAATATATGTGATCGAGACGTATGCGGAGAATATGTGTATCAAATTTAAAGTCGATATCTTTAAAAATGACCGAGTTATGACCTTTAAATGACACAAATCGACCACTTCTCACAGCATTACTATGCATAAAAAACGCATTTCCATTTTTGATTTTTACTTCTATTTATATGAACAAACAATGTTCTAATTTCATTTTTCGCGTTCTAGACGAAAAAACAACCCATAAACATGTGTTACAACGCCTAATTACCGTAATCTGCAGTTTGACCTCGTGACCTCGGATGACCTTGACCTGACCCAAGGTCATAAACAGCTTAGAAAGGTACTTAGAAGTGTCAGACACACGAATCATGCCGATTTATCAACAGCGTATGCGTTTAATATCGCAATTTTGCGCGACAATTCCATCCATCGAGACCTTTTGACACGGTCAAACATTTTGTACTTGACCTGACCTGTGACGTCATTGGTGACCCCAAGGTCAACAATATTATGTTTCCCTCGATAAATTTCTCAGGGCTATCGAATGCCGTTTGAATTTTTTACATTCGGTCCTGTAGTTCCGGAGATCAGAGGGGGGGGGGGGGGCAAAAAATAGCCCCCCCCAGTAAGTCGCGTTATGAAATATACCCCAGTAACTCGCGGATTAACTGGGGGGGGGCTATTTTTTGCCCCCCCCCCCTCCCGTTATTTTGCAATAACTCCTAAACCAACACCAGTTTCGTCACCAATCTTCCAGTACCATCTCGCACATCAATGCTACAGATGTTGGCCAAAGGAAAAAGATGAGGCTATGATAGGTCAACCGCGAATGACGTCAGGGTGACGTCATGTTCTTCGGTTTTTGTTGAAAAATAATGGTTTGCGGAAAACGCTGTCAAATGTACAATGTTTGAGATAAATTAAATTGTCTTAAATTAAATTACTGACAATAAACCGGGCTATCGAACTGCCATCTCGGATTTTTGAGTTTTTTTGTATTCAAAATTTTTAGAAATCCAAATACATTTTTTTTTGTTTTTACAATATTTTCAAAAAAAAATCAGAGTTATAAAAAAAACGGAATATATGCGATCGAAACGTGTTCGGTGAATGTGTGCCAAATTTGAAGTAGATATCTTCACAAATGACTGACTTTTGACCTTTAAATGACAAAAATCGACCACCTCTCACAGCATTACTATGCATAAAAAATGCATTTCTGTTTTGCCTTTTACTTATATTTATATGGAACAAACAATGTTCTAAGATCATGTTTCGCGTTCTAGTCGAAAAACAAACTCATACACATGTGTTACAACGTCCCAATGACCGTAATCTGGAGTTTGACCTCGTGACCTCGGATGACCTTGACCTGAGAGGTCATAAACAGCTTATAATGGTACTTAGAAGTGTCAAACATACTAATCATACCGATTTATCGACTGCTTTGCGTTTAATATCGCAATTTTGCGCGACAATTCCATACATAGACCTTTTGACACGGTCAAACGTTTTGTACCTGACCTGTGACGTCATCGGTGACCCCGAGGTCAACAATATTAGGTTTCCCTCGATAAATTTCCCAGGGCTATCGAATGCTGTTTGAATTTTTACAATCGGTCCAGTAGTTCCGGAGATCCGAGGGGGAAGCAAAAAATGCCCCCCCCCCCCCCCAGTAAGTCGCGTTATGGAATATACCCCAGTAACTGGCGGGTTAAGTGAAATTGTAGCTAATTCGTGTTTGATAATTGGACGTGCGTTACAACGCTGACACATCTGGTTACCAGTTTCTGCCACTGGATACCAGTTTCTGCACCACTGGCACCACATTATCGCAAGCAGCAGTAAAACCGAGGCAGGCTAAAGGATCGTTAGCTTTGTGTTACGGTTTACTTGTTTTTATGCACCGGGAACCACTACTTTAGACTTGGAGCAACAGCTCACGTTATGTCTACCTATTATATTCCTGCCCCTAGATGGCAATAGTAGTAAACGCCTGAAGTTATGCTGTACCGCATAGCTTGAAGCCGAGAACCGCGTTCTGCGTAATGGGGGAGGGGGGTAACGAATAATTCTGGTCATCATAAGGGGCAACCATATCTTTGACACTGAGAACCACTGGTCTATAACAACCTCAGACCATTTGTATGTACAACATGCACTCATTATTCTTTTGCCGTGTAACATTTGGCCATTACGCCAAAAAGCCCCGGTCCGGACTGGCTCGACGGCGGCCAAGTCATCATGGCGACGGGCCCATCGGAGCACTATCTGGGAGCACTATCTCTGCGGGCCACGCAGCGCGTCGGGACCGTAACTCTGGGGTCAGCAGCAGAAGTCGACCGCATAATGTGCTGCTGCCTCTGAGGCACACGGTTTGTGACGCTTGGGAAACGACGGTCAACTGCGGCTTTCCGACGGAACGAAGCTTTCGGTGAGATGTGCAAAGAACGTTCGGTTTTCGGGCAGTGAATCAATACGGACAGGATGATGTTGTCTTCATATGAAGCTTTCGGAAATGTACGAAGCTAGACTTTCGGTCAATTACAACTCGGACTTTACGGTTTCGGTCAAATGCGATAAATCAATTCGGAGTACCACGGATAGGATGAAGCTGTCTGCCGCCGCGACCCTCGCCTGACGGGCGTTCTAGCGTAGGCGGTCCGAGGAGCGAGGAGCCTGAGAGCGACCTCAGGCCCTCACGCCTACGCCCAGCCAGGCAGTCCGAGGAGCCTGAGAGCGACCTCAGGCTCTCACGCCTACGCCCAGCCAGGCAGTCCGAGGAGCCTGAGAGCGACCTCAGGCTCTCACGCCTACGCCCAGCCAGGCAGTCCGAGGAGCCTGAGAGCGACCTCAGGCTCTCACGCCTACGCCCAGCCAGGCAGTCTGAGGAGCCTGAGAGCGACCTCAGGCCCAGCCAGGCAGTCTGAGGAGCCTGAGAGCGACCTCAGGCCCAGCCAGGCAGTATGAGGAGCCTGAGAGCGGCCTCAGGCCCAGCCAGGCAGTCTGAGGAGCCTGAGAGCGACCTCAGGCCCAGCCAGGCAGTCTGAGGAGCCTGAGAGCGGCCTCAGGCCCAGCCAGGCAGTCTGAGGAGCCTGAGAGCGGCCTCAGGCCCAGCCAGGCAGTCTGAGGAGCCTGAGAGCGACCTCAGGCCCAGCCAGGCAGTATGAGGAGCCTGAGAGCGGCCTCAGACCCAGCCAGGCAGTCTGAGGAGCCTGAGAGCGACCTCAGGCCCAGCCAGGCAGTCTGAGGAGCCTGAGAGCGGCCTCAGGCCCAGCCAGGCAGTCTGAGGAGCCTGAGAGCGGCCTCAGGCCCAGCCAGGCAGTCTGAGGAGCCTGAGAGCGACATCAGGCCCAGCCAGGCAGTCTGAGGAGCCTGAGAGCGGCCTCAGGCCCAGCCAGGCAGTCCGAGGAGCCTGAGAGCCCGAGAGCGCGGCCTCAGGTCGATGCTAGTCAGGCGAGCATGACGTGACGGAGAGGGAGCGGACGTCATCAATATATCATCTCCCAGTCATCATCATCGCCATCATCGTCATCATCGTATTCGAGCGGTCGGGTATGTGCCGCGTGCTCGTGGCCCGCCGAGACAACCCGGGGAGAGGGGAAGGGGGGGGGGGGGCATGAGTGGTTGGCTGTTGCGGCTCGGTGTCTGTGTGGGCGGACCTCGAGTGTATCTCGAAGGAAGGTTCCCACCGGGTGCGCCTTCCTCTGGGCGGCGTAACTGAGGGAGATCGAGACCTTGTGACCGTCATCGGTCAATGCCTACGGCACCTGTGTTGACTGCAGAACTAGACATGCATTGCAATGCAACTAGACATGCAACTAGACATGAGGGCGGCAGATATCGACTAGAGGACTAGACTAGACTAGAGACACTCATAGCTCTGCTGTTCATAGCTTTCTTCTTTCAAGACAATGGTGAATTTTCATTTGAATCATCAAACCGGTATTCGCAACAATGCCCGCACCAATATTTTGCTCACGCATCAGCTCAGTGGTTAATTGAAATGTCATTTCTCTAAGTGGTGGCCGTTTCTGCTGGATGTCGCGGCCCGGCGAGTGTTCCGCTGGCTGCGTATGTGGTGCACCGGCGGGCCGGCGGGCGCCCGGCTGGCCAGCCAGGTGCGCCGCTACCGGCCTCCAGATCGTCGGCGCCGACCAACTGCATCGATCGCGACAGGTCAGAGCTGCGCACGGACGCGGCGAACCCGCCCAGCAGAGAGCTGCACGGCCGCGCTCCCGCCCGACGCCTCCCGCCCGCCGCCTCCCGCCCGCTGCCTCCCGCCCGCCGCCTCCCGCCCGCCGCCTCCCGCCCGCCGCATCCCGCCCGCCGCCTCCCGCCAGACGCCTCTCGCCCGCCGCCTCCCGCCCGACGCATCCCGCCAGACGCATCCCGCCAGACGGATCCCGCCCGCCGCCTCCCGCCCGACGCCTCCCGCCCGACGCTTCCCGCCCGACGCCTCCCGCCCGACGCCCGACGCCTCCCGCCGATGCCTCCCGCCCGACACCTCCCGCCCGACACCTCCCGCACGACGCCCGACGCCTCCCGCCCGATGCCTCCCGCCCGACACCTCCCGCCCGACGCCCGACGCCTTCCGCCCGACGCCCGACGCCTCCCGCCCGACGCCCGACGCCCGACGCCTCCCGCTTCACGCCTCCCGCCCGACGCCTCCCGCCCGACGCCTCCCGCCCGACGCCTCTCGCCCGACGCTTCCCGCCCGACGCCTCCCGCCCGACGCCCGACGCCTCCCGCCGATGCCTCCCGCCCGACACCTCCCGCACGACGCCCGACGCCTCCCGCCCGACACCTCCCGCCCGACGCCCGACGCCTTCCGCTCGACGCCCGACGCCTCCCGCCCGACGTCCGACGCCTCCCGCCCAACGTCCGACGCCTCCCGCCCGATGCCTCCCGCCCGACGCCTCCCGGCCGACGCCTCCCGCCCGCCGCCCGGCCGTGTGTTCCCGAAGAGTTATACAGCAAATCGGCATACATGCTCGGCTCGCCATGCCGCCATGCCGACACTTAAGGAATACGCCGGCCGGCCGTCAGGTGGCCGCTCGGTCGTCGTGTGCTCGCCTAGAGCGACGTTAGGGTTCGCTGCTGGAAATAGCGGAAGGTGCTGCTGTGGACCCGTACACGCGGTCCCCGGGCGCTGTTGTGCGATGGAGTGGTCGGTGTGATTATGCTCGGGAGTAATTCCACTGCGTAGTGATGCCAAACAGCGGTGGAACTCTACGGGTGAAGTGTCCTCACAGGCCGCTCGGCTGGCCGACGGAACGGTCCGTTATGCAAACAAACCCGGAGGCCTCAAAGCAGAGCAGCTGCTCTACTGCCTTGTAGTCGATGCAGTGCTGTGTGAGCTATTGCGAATCTAGTTTGGAACGGAAAAGTCATGCGGATAGTACTTCCCTTTTCGTTGAAGGTACGTACACTGTGGTTTACTAAGTACATTTAGTTTTGCCATACAAATGAAAACGTGTAACTAAAAGTAGTTTCTATTAGCAAAACACATGGTGGCATCGGCAGTTCGCCGCCTGGCTCAGAACCACTTCAAAGTGAAACCTCTCGAACCGGAAACGTTATTCTGATTGAACCACTCTGGCCACATCAGCTCACAGTCAACAATGGTGTTCGGTGTAGCGACCAAATCAATCATTCGCAGGTTGGAAAGAAAAGCTTACGAACCATGACCGCAGTGGTCCAGAACGAGCTGCTTTGGTCCAGCCCCGAGTACCGTCCATTGCTTGGATTCTTCAAATGCACCTTTTGATCAAACTAAAATACGCCGAATGCTGTTGCCGGTGTCTGAATGATTCATTAAGTTAAAACACTATGAATTCTGCGGCCTGTTTCCAAGTCCTGTATTGGTCTACAGCACTTTTAACCCTTGCCCTACGGGGTGGGGGGCCTGCCAGGCCCCCCTGAGGTTTTTCTTGAATAACTTTTTACACATGCAGCGCATCTTGCTTAAATTTTAGGTAGCTGAGTTTACAACAATTATACGTATGCTGTACAAATTTATTGAAATTGGTTAAGGAGTTTGGGAGATAATCATGTTTTGATGACGTCATGCTGATGAAAAAACGATAAATATTTTAAAAATGGTAGAAAACAGAGTTTTAAAGGAAATTGCAAACGCAATATACCAAAGATACAAAATGGCATTCTCTTTAAAATGGCAATCTCGGATTTTAACAATTTTGTGTTTTTGACCCCTAAAATAAAATAAAAAGTTTTTTAAATCTCCACAAAATCAAAATTTTGAAAGATGTTAAAAAACGGAATATATGTGAGAGAACTGAGTATGGACAATACCCATACCAAATGTCAAAGCAATATCTTTATTTTGACTGAGTGATGGCTCCCCAAGTGTAAGAAACTGATTAAGTCATTTGTTTAATAACGTTTTTTACTTTTTTTGACAAGATACGAACAAATAATTACCTTTTTCTGTATTTCTGAGCCAAAGCTGGTCTAGGAACATGCCTTTTGCTTTACATTTATAAATTTCTAATTTTGAGGTTTTCTGAAGAGCAAAATTGCTGTTCTGGACGTGGTAAATCCGAGGTCATTCACTTGACCTGGAAGGTCACCCGTTGACCTGAAACCTAAAAATCGCATACTGTTAGATTCTTCTCATGACAGGCAACATGCTGGTTCTTACTGCATTGCTCTAAGTTGCTTGGTTTGGAAGTTAACAGGGGGCTGTCAGCCCCCCCCCCCCCCCCCAGGTAGGGCGAAGGTGAAAAACTTCCGTAGGCGAGGGTTAATACAGTGGCCTGACTGTTCGTGGACAAAAGCGGCGCTGGCGCTGCATTGCGATTTTGCCGACGCAGACTGTATGAATAGAAATCAACTGAGCAATGACATAGGTCTTAAATGTGAAATACTGCACTTACTGTTGTACTGTTCCCCACCTATTTAGGTGGATTGATGAAAGGACTTTACCTCTATACCTCCATGGTATGATGTTGGTTTTATATAAATCAGATTCAGATATCCGTGCAGGTAAAGGTGAACATATTCTTGCAACCTTATTTTAGTCTAGGATTACTTCAAAAGAAAGTTAATTCGATCCAACCTGGTCAGGATATCGAATCAAATTACGATGGTTTTCGCCTTCTAGCAGGTAAATAATTAACCCCGAAAGTGGACTCGTGATTGCTGCCTTCTAAATAAATAACGGAAAATAAATGGACAAAAATACAAAGGCAAAATATAGCAGGACATCGTTCGTGTTTATGTAAGCGGCTTTCTGTCCGGTCCCAGTTTCATCACTTAATGGGTCGCCTGGAGGTCGGATTTGCGAAAAGCCTCATGCCGCGAGTAGGCGGCATGTACTCACCTCGTGGTCATTGGCGCAACCAGAACGGTGAGAAAGCCGGTTTTGGGGCCAAACTCCGAAGGTCTGACAGAATTGCAAAGCTCATGTTTGGCTTCCTTTTGCATTAAAATGCCTTAAAAACTAAGTTAATTTGGTAAAAGTTGCTTAGGTTTTCTTTAAAGCAAGGACATGGGTTAATTTCCGATGTCAGTCGTATTTGGCGGCCATCAGTCATGGCTCCCATGCTCCCCTGGATCCGCCCCTGCCGTTATTTCCTCTAAAAGCTGCATCTCTACTCTGGCCAGCGGGCCGCAGGGCCGGGAGAGTTGTGCCCAAACTGCCGTGCAATTTCCTCTCAAAGCTGCACCTCTACTCTGGCTGGGCGCAGTGGTCCCGAACTGTTGGCTTTATCGACTGGCGCCGCCGCCGGGCTGCCGCTGGAGGCGTCGGCTGATCGGGCGGCATGTGACGTCACCAGTCGGCGTGTGACGTCACTAGTCAGCTGATGGCCGTGACGCCACGCCCTCGGGAGTCGGTCGCCGGCCGTGACGCATATTTGGAAATGTCGAATACAAAATCCAGACATATAATCATACTTAGGGAGCCATAAGTCAGTCAAAAAGTATAGATATTGCTTTGAAATTCGGTTTGGGCATCGTCCATACTTGGTTCTCCAATTTATATTCCGGTTTTTGAATATTATTGGATATTTGATATGATTTGATGAAAAACTCTTCTTTTTTTTCCACAAAATACAAATTGTCAAACATTCAAAAACCGGAATATGTATTGGATAACTATTAACTAAGTATGGACGATGCCCAAATCGAATTGCACAGCAATATTTGTTTAGTTTTTTTTAGTTTTGACTGACTTAACGGGTGGCCACTAATTATTGAGAATGAACTTTCACATATTTTTAACAATGTTATTGTCGTTGGATCGCCATGAAATTTTGCACGCGACTCACTGGATAATATTTCAATGCGCGTGCAAAATATCTAATTAATGCGATTTTTCATTATCTACCATAGAGTCGTTGATCAAAGAACAAGCCAGAACCATAGTGAGCAAAATTAGGGCAAAAAATCCACAGTTGAGCAAGAATGAAGTTATCGAAGTTCTGACACCTCTGGGGATACCAAAATCAACGGCATATCGTATACTTAGGAAAATCGAAACTGATGGACATGCTCAGCACTCCGGAAAAGGTGCAGCGGGTCGGAAAAGAACCAAGATGAGTGAACGGAAAAGGAAAGCACTGGCCAGAGCGGCCTCAAAGAAAATCGGGGTTTCGGTGCGATTTTTGGCCGAGAAGCATGGCATAAGCAAATCTTGTCCCAACAATTCTGAGGGAGGAGGGGCATAAGCAAATCTTGTCCCAACAATTCTGAGGGAGGAGGGTAGGATTCTGAAGGAGGAGATACCAGAATACAGAAAGCGCCACAAGCTTCTGCTGACCAGAAAAGTCGTAAAAAAGACGCATCCGTGCGCTTGCTCGTGGACTGCTGCGCGTAAACAGCGGTGTGGACATCATCATGGACGATTAATCTTATTTCACCTATTCTGGACACGAGATGCCTGGGAATGCCGGTTTTTATGCTGGGCCAAATGAAGATGCTCCAGACGAAGTCAGGTTTCGCTTTATGGGAAAGTATCCGAGAAGATAATGGTATGGATCGCCATGTCACCGAGAGGCGTTTCCAGGCCTGTGATCCTCCAGAGTGGCACAAATGTCGATGGCGACGTCTACGGTGAGATGTGTCTGAGAAGAGGACTGTTACCGTTCATCGATGAGAAATATCCTGACGGTGGATACCTCTTCTGGCCAGACCTGGCAGCGGCACATTACGCGCGTGACACTTTCCAGTTTCTGGAGGAGGCCGGAGTGACCACCCTGAAACGAGACGACAACCTCCCCCCCCCCCAACGTGCCCCAACTTCGCCCAATATAGGCCTTTTGGGTGATTCTGACGCAGGAGGTGTATCGAGGAGGCTGGGTGGCAGCCTCTGAAGCATAACAGAAAAGAAGAATCAGCATGGCCTTGAGAAAAATCGACCCAGAGGTTCCGCTCACTATGATGAAGGGGGCCGGCTGCGCGTGCGCTCCGCAAACCGCAATGGACCGCTGTATATGGTTCACTGAATGACATGCTGTACCAAAGGACCCAATGTTCCAGTGTTGCAAGTTTGACGAAGCTCCGTGAAAATATAAGGAAGTTATAGCAGTCCAAAGTCATTCCCAATAATTAGTGGACACCCGTTGTCTCCCTAAGTATGATAGGTGTGGATTTTTTATTCGACATTTCCAAATACGCGGGCGTGACGCCCGCTGACGTCGGCCGATTTAGCTCAGAACGTCTATTCGCTGTGCTGTATAAAGGCGTGACTGCTTCGATTTAGCTCAGAACGTCTATTCGCGGTGCTGTATAAAGGCGTGACTGCTTCGGGCGGAAGCCGCAGCGTGCGCTGACTTGTGGAAAAGCGCAGCGGAGAGGCCGGTGTGCTTGATGCCGCGGCTTCAGGCTGGATATGATAATTTTGGTTAAATCATATTGTACTTACTTGCTCGCAGCCCTCTCCGGCCTCGGCTGGCTCTGACCTCTGAGGTGTCGCCTGAGGATGTCGGACTGTCATGCTGGACTGTCATGCTCCTTTGCGTCATGCGCTGTTTATGTTTATCCATGAGGTTACATCTCCGGCCTCGACTGGCTCTGACCTCTAAGGTGTCACCTGAGGATGTCGGACTGTCATGTTGGATCCTTTGCGTCATGCGCTGTTTATGTTTATCCATGAGGTTACATCCCGGGAGTGAGCCAATAACTAACTGCAATAATGTCAGCGGCGATAGTCGAGATAAGGATCCCTTTCGACCTCTTGCAGCCCTGCTGACAGACCGCTGGTTGACCCGGCCGCACCATGACAGTCGCAAAACGCCCAGGGATAGGTGTTCAAGAACTTCCCCTGTGGATCTAGCGAAGTGAGAACTTCGCCTGCAGTTGATGCGAGATAGATACTTTTCCCCGCCAATAACGCAAAATGGTGCACCTTTATTTCCATGCGATACTTTAATTTCGCCTGGTTTTGACTCCCGCTTCAACGAGAGTCGTTTTGCAATAGGAGCTGCTAATCACAAGCAGAGATGGCGCCGCATCTCTCAGTCCGCGGAATTAAATAAGGAGGCTCAGAGTAAAGAGTCGCCAGAATGTAGGAGGCACATGATGAAGTCTGGAGAAATATCACAGACTCTAGATTGTGGCGTGGTTCCACAAAATAAACACTCCCCAAATGCCAGGCGGCCGATGAAATCCGCTGTCTGGCAGGGGTCTGGGTCTCTGGTGAAGCGGTGTGGATTTGTGCTGGTGTTAG
Source organism: Chirona hameri (assembly GCA_036785665.1). Classification (NCBI taxonomy): domain Eukaryota; kingdom Metazoa; phylum Arthropoda; class Thecostraca; order Balanomorpha; family Balanidae; genus Chirona; species Chirona hameri. The sequence goes on from JAXIVJ010004841.1 coordinate 45,342, forward strand.
TCATGGGAAATGGGGATATATTAGCCAGGGTTGTATCTTAGTAGTTTAATATAGCTAGGATTGTATCTTAGTCGTGTAGTCATGGGAAATGGAGATATATTAGCCAGGGTTGTATCTTAGTAGTGTAATGTAGCTAGGATTGTATCTTAGTCGTGTAGTCATGGGAAATGGGGATATTAGCCAGGGTTGTATCTTAGTAGTGTAATGTAGCTAGGATTGTATATTAGTCGTCTCGTGGTCTGACATTTCAAATGTTTGTAAAGTTATTGCAGTGACATTTCGGTTAAGTATACACCCATCAAAGGTATTATGTAACTTCAAACTCCCGATGTTTCTAATGTAAACATTCCGATTGCGCTGCGTAACAGCTCTAGAACTATTCGATGAAAAATGGTTCTATTTTAATATAACTATAATTATGAACTATATTCACCTATGTTAACAAACGTTGCTGTCCTTACTAATATGTAGTGACTGAGGACAATTAATTTGCAATGGATGCTTATAAATTGTTTACAGATTCGTATGAACATATTTTGCTGCAGTAAATCTCAGCAAACGTAAATTGCGAACATTTGTTTTAATGCATTTTTAACGAATCGTTACATGGAAGGTTACAAATGAGTTCAATTTTTACTCGATTCTCTGCTTGCACCCTGGCTACCAAACGCCAGTAAAATGCTAGTGTATCTCGCCATGGTAGGCTTCTGACTTTCTTCGTGATAATTTAGTGTTCAGGATATGGCAGACACTATTTTGCAATATTTGCTATGAAGGGACTCTAATTTGACACTCATAAATTAAGTATGAAAATCAGTATACCTTACAATTACAATTAGTATCTTTTCGTTCGGACGTCCGATCAGCCAAACTATGCGTGATAAATCCGTCTCTGGCATCCATATTCACAGGACGTTCACCTAAAAGCGTCCGACGATGGGGCGCACCTGTGCCTATTTCTGTGACCTCGCAGGGCCGCACCTGTGACTATTTATGTGACCTCGCAGGGCCGCACCTGTGCCTATTTCTGTCACTTCTTCAGAGACCGAACGGAGTCGGCTCCAAATTCGTGCGAAATCAAATAAGCCATCTATTCCCGAAATCATATAGCCAGCGGTTCCGGTGGGATAGATCACATTTTCTCGCGACACGACCACTCATCCATCGCCCGCGGCGGCGTTGATTGGGTCAAATATGGATGGCGTTAGTTGTCGCCTTTTCACGCGGAGGCTATTTCAGCTGCCATATTCGGTGCGTGTACGCTATACACAGCACCCAGCCTTTCGCTGTACTGAATGTAGCTGAGATTATTTCAGCTGCCATATTCGGGGCGTGTACGCTATACACAGCACCCAGCCTTTCGCTGTACTGAATGTAGCTGAGATTATTTCAGCTGCCATATTCGGGGCGTGTATACTATACACAGCACCCAGCATTTCGCTGTACTGAATGTAGCTGATATTATTTCAGCTGCCATATTCGGTGCGTGTATGCTATACACAGCACCCAGCCTTTCGCTGTACTGAATGTAGCTGAGATTATTTCAGCTGCCATATTCGGGGCGTGTATGCTATACACGCACCCAGCCTTTCGCTGTACTGAATGTAGCTGAGATTATTTCAGCTGCCATATTCGGGGCGTGTATACTATACACAGCACCCAGCCTTTCGCTGTACTGAATGTAGCTGAGATTATTTCAGCTGCCATATTCGGGGCGTGTATACTATACACTATTTATAAATATGGTGGCGAAAATATGGTGGCGCCTGAATATGGCGGCCGCCACGGCTCGGTGCTCCGTGATTTTTAGGCTGTTGCAGCGTCACCAGGTGATCCACAGTGCTACAAGTTGGCTTACAGCTGCATAAGAACAGTAAGAGGCATGTGGCATACTTATTTTGGCTACTTTTCTTGAGTGAAGTGATTTTTCAACTCTGGCTCTGTGTCGTGTCGAGACACCTAAGGACGTCACACGCTGCTATTTTCGCCACTCTACCGATTCTGGAAGAGGTGGATCGGCTGTTCCGCCAATCAGCGACAGGCAAGGGTTTTCTACCGCGTCCCGGTTTCGCCGAGGAGGAGGAGCCTCGGCCCCAACCTGTTGCGACGAGTCACCACCAGCCGGCGCTTCGGTAGTGGCTGGCAATGGCGGAGGCAGGCACCGCAGAGGCAGGCGGGCGGGGAGGCGTTTGCGGTGGCGTAGAGCTGGGCCATCCGAGCTGCAACTCGACCTACCACCAGCAGAGTACAGCAGCCCTCTGGTCACGATACCCCTGGTCGGAGAAGCTGAGTCCGCCCCTGCCAGCCCCGCACCGCCCCAGCCCCAGTCCCAGCCGCAGCCGCCGGCCGCCGCCGACCGCCTGGCGCCGCTCGCAGCGGAGACCGACCCCGCCAGCCCTCGGCGCATTCCAGTGACCGTAGGGTACCGCCCGGGCCGAGGGAGGACGCCGTGACACCACGCACGGCGGCGGCTGCCTCCACTGGGCGTCGGGATGCGGGGGAGACCATGTCGGCCGGTGGCCGCGACCGCTGCCTCGTGCTGCCGGAGCGGCTCACCGTCCGTCAGACCGCCACCGCCACGGAGAGACGAGCCGCCGCCGGCGGGAGTGGCGCAGCGAGGACGGCCAACGTCACTGGTAGCGGTGTCAAACTGGAACTTCTTAATGTGCAGTCGCTGCTCCCGAAATTAGCAGACATTAGAGCAGAAGTCAGTCAAAAGCGACCAGAAGTGTTGTGTTTCACTGAAACGAACTTAAAGCAAACCACTCCGAACCGTTACATTGAAATAGAAGATTACCGAGTGTTTAGATGTGACCGCGTCAGGGGCAAGAAGAAATCTGGTGGGGGAGTTGTAATTTACGTGAGAAACGATTTGCAAGCAGAAACTGTCAAAGTGGTGGCCTCATCAGATCAGACTCAAGTTGAAGCATTATGGATTAAGGTTAAATTCGATAAGAGAAAGGCAGTGTTAATAAGTTGTATGTACCGTCCACCATCAACCGTGCATTCTCAAGTGCATGCGGACTTTAACGACATTGAGGAACAGTTGCAGAGTGTCATTGCTCAGTATCCGTCACAGCGCATTGTGGTGACAGGTGATCTCAACGCCGATGCACAGACGAACCCGACGGCCAACGCTAGATTGATTGAGCTCGAGAGATATGGTTTGAAATGTATTGTTAGGGAACCAACTTTCTACTGTGGTGATCACCGATCTATACTTGATGTGATTTTGGTGTCTGAAGCAATTCACAATGCCCAAGTGCCGCCATCGTGTACTGTGGAACGCTGTGATCACGCTAGCCATCATTATCGTGTAAATGTTGTGATTACTGTACCGAGAGATAGGTCGAAAGCGCTGTATAGGACAGGTCGAGCCTGGAAATCGTTCGACAGTGATGCATTCTTGGCAGATGTAGCAGCGACTGAATGGAGCACTGTAGTCAATGCAGATGACGATTGTGAGAGGCAGTGGTTGTCATTCGCGTCCAGTTTGAATGAATTGCTCGATGTGCACGCTCCGATTCGACGATATCGAGTGCATAATCCCAGGGGCCCGCATGTTTCACCAGATACATTAGATCTCATGGCTCAGAGAAGACGTGCAAGGGAAAACAACGATCCGGCATACAAGCATCTTAATTTAGTGACGAAACGAGCTATAAGAGCAGATTGTAGGCAAAATTTAGAAGATCGTATCAGAAATTCAGCACCTTCAGACTTATACCGGCAGCTGAAGCCGGTCATCGCCCCAAAGCGGGGACCGACAACAGAACCGTCAAATTTAACTCCGAACGAACTCAACCAGTACTTTACGACAATCGGCTTGGAAACGCGCGACAAAGTCGCAGCGGACTTCGCGCAGTCAGCTCGCGAACGTTTAAATCCAAGATTACCTAGAGTAAATACCGGGAAATTGCGGATTTCTCCAGTAACTCTGTTGCAACTGCGAAAGACTCTGTTTTCGGTTCCAAATAAGAATTCATGCGTAGAGGGAGACATTCCAGTTAAAATTTTGAAACTATGTTTTCCAGCTGTAGGTCGCTATCTGCTGCGGATCATCAATAAGAGTTTCATAACAGGCACTGTTCCAGAAAGCTGGAAACGGGCCACAGTCATTCCGCTTCATAAGAAGGGTGATCCCAGCATAGCATCAAATTTCAGGCCGGTCACTAACATTCCAACAATAACTAAAGTAGTTGAAAAACTTGTTCTAAATCAGCTGACCAATTATTTGAATAGAGAACATTTATACAGTAACGATCAACATGGCTTTCGAGAAAATCATTCCACTTGTACCGCGCTTTTATCAGTGACTGACGAGATTCTGAAAGGCATGGATCGGTCAGAGATTTGTTTGTTGACGCTTATCGATTTAAGTCGATGTTTCGATGTGATCGACCATAAAACGTTGCTAAATAAACTAGAATTATTACAGATTAGTTCAGATTGGTTTGAAAGCTATCTTAGCGGACATGTTCAGCAGGTAAAAGTAGGTGAAACGTTTTCGGACTCTCTCCCAATCAACATTGGAACGTTTCAAGGGTCATGTCTGGGACCGTTGCTCTATAACGTAGCTAGCAACGACTTGCCGTGCTATATCCCCGACGAAATTAATGGATTTAAAATTATTAAAGCCCGTTATGCAGATGATAGTCAAATTGGTATTGTCGGTCCCCGGAGCCGTTTAGAAGAGATGAAAAGGAGCCTCGAAGAGGTTCTTGATACAATGACCACATGGTTTCAGCAGAACGGTATGCTGGTAAACGCCAGTAAAACGGAATTGATTGTGTGCGGCGACAGGCGGCAAGTGTCGCGTCTAGAAAGTGAAACGTCTATAAATTTTATGGGAGAGATACTCCATTCTAAGACTAGTGTCAGAAATCTGGGTGTAACCATGGATCGTTTTCTGTCGTGGGAGCAACACGTGCAGCAAATAGCGGATCGTTGTTTTGGAATTCTTGTAGGTCTTCTTCATGCCAAGCAGGTGCTGCCTATAGGGACACTACCCAGGTTAATCGATGCAATGGTTTTTTCTCATGTCAGGTACTGTGTGCAAGTGTATGGTGGGACCAGTGTTACGGGGATAGGTAAAATTCAAAAGATATTTAATTTTGCGGCAAGAGTAATCTCAGGACGTAGGAAATATGATCACATCTCGGACGTGTTGAAGCAGTATGATTGGCTAGGGGCAGCACGGTTTATTGAGTATTGTGACATGAGCATGCTACACAAGATTGTTACCACCGGTGAGCCTTCTATGTTGGCTAGTCAGTTCACTTTGAATCGAGACGTGGTGGGCCGTCGTACCCGACAGTCAGACCAGCTGGCATTGCCCAAACCCAGAACGAATCACGGGAAGCGAAATTTTGTGTATCGATCTGCGGCGCTGCTCAACAGTCATTTTGGTTCTAATGTTACGGATGTCCTCACTTCGTCCACAAGACTGGCAAAGAAAATGTTTAGAGAGCATTGCGCGGCTGCCGAAAGTAATACCTAGGCGCCAGTGTCTTCTATGGTAGCGTTTTTACACATGTTTTTAAATGCTTTTTAAATGACAAAGCGTAAGCTGCAATATGTACTTACCATGTATGACAATGACCCTGTAATAGCCCATGATGTGTGGAAATGGTCAGCTGATGTCGAAATACAAATACAAATACACAGCACCCAGCCTTTCGCTGTACTGAATGTAGCTGATATTATTTCAGCTGCCATATTCGGGGCGTGTATACTATCACAGCACCCAGCCTTTCGCTGTACTGAATGTAGCTGATATTTGTTTATTTGTTTATTTGTTTATTTGTTTATTTGTTTATTTGTTTATTTATTGACAATGAGCAACAGGCATTCACCCAATTACAGCTCAAGTCGAGTAATTAAAACACGCGACGACACGACAGCAGCAGACACACGCACACAGTTGAAACAGACGAGGCAAATATGATAACGAAAATGTGATACTAAAATAGAACAAAAGTTCATGAAACAGTAAATATGAATACGTTAAAAATAAACATAGGTGAACAATAGTTCACAGGCATGCTTTGAGGCTACGCAGACCTAAGAAAACGCTTGTAAAAGAACACATAAGATCGGTAAATGAGAAAACTCCAGCAGTAAAATAAGAGTAATAAAACTCGCATGCTCACATCACACACGCCCACACACAATCCCAACTCATCGCCACCAGTGTTGTGCAGCCTCTACCGTCATACTCTTGACATATGATTTCACCTGCATTCTAAAAGCTCCTAAGATTATTTCAGCTGCCATATTCGGGGCGTGTATACTATACACAGCACCCAGCCTTTCGCTGTACTGAATGTAGCTGAGATTATTTCAGCTGCCATATTCGGGGCGTGTACGCTATACACAGCACCCAGCCTTTCGCTGTACTGAATGTAGCTGAGATTATTTCAGCTGCCATATTCGGGGCGTGTATGCTATACACAGCACCCAGCATTTCGCTGTACTGAATGTAGCTGAGATTATTTCAGCTGCCATATTCGGGGCGTGTATACTATACACAGCACCCAGCCTTTCGCTGTACTGAATGTAGCTGAGATTATTTCAGCTGCCATATTCGGGGCGTGTACGCTATACACAGCACCCAGCCTTTCGCTGTACTGAATGTAGCTGAGATTATTTCAGCTGCCATATTCGGGGCGTGTATGCTATACACAGCACCCAGCCTTTCGCTGTACTGAATGTAGCTGAGATTATTTGAGCTGCCATATTCGGGGCGTGTATACTATACACAGCACCCAGCCTTTCGCTGTACTGAATGTAGCTGAGATTATTTCAGCTGCCATATTCGGGGCGTGTACGCTATACTTCTAGAAAACTCCAGCAGTAAAATAAGAGTAATAAAACTCGCATGCTCACATCACACACCCAGCCTTTCGCTGTACTGAATGTAGCTGAGATTATTTCAGCTGCCATATTCGGGGCGTGTACGCTATACATAGCACCCAGCCTTTCGCTGTACTGAATGTAGCTGAGATTATTTCAGCTGCCATATTCGGGGCGTGTACGCTATACACAGCACCCAGCCTTTCGCTGTACTGAATGTAGCTAAGATTATTTCAGCTGCCATATTCGGGGCGTGCATACTATACACAGCACCCAGCCTTTCGCTGTACTGAATGTAGCTGAGATTATTTCAGCTGCCATATTCGGGGCGTGTACGCTATACACAGCACCCAGCCTTTCGCTGTACTGAATGTAGCTGAGATTATTTCAGCTGCCATATTCGGGGCGTGTATACTATACACAGCACCCAGCCTTTCGCTGTACTGAATGTAGCTGAGATTATTTCAGCTGCCATATTCGGGGCGTGTATACTATACACAGCACCCAGCCTTTCGCTGTACTGAATGTAGCTGAGATTATTTCAGCTGCCATTTTCGGGGCGTGTATACTATACACAGCACCCAGCCTTTCGCCGTACTGAGTGCGCCGGTAGGCGGCGGATTCGCAAGAAGATGTTTGAATGCAAGCTGGGCAGTTCTCAACGCGTAGCCTTGTTTTCGGTGGTAGGTTACATGTCGACTGTTTTGGATGTGTGCTCGCTGCGCCACCCAGCCATAGTTACCCATCAAAGTTGCAGCTCGTCGCTATTCAATGCACCGCAGAGCTGGAAACGCTTATTTGTATTCACACATAGGCTTACGCAAGGTAACTTAATAACTAGGTAGCACGGGTTTGCCGCTTCAACACAGGATCAATGTGTGCATGGTTTGACAACTAAGTAAAACAAAATACCCTAAACCAGACATATTTTGCAGGCGGATTATATACCATTGGTAATTAATTTAATTATAAAACGTTTTCAACAATTTGGAAATTTTCATAAGCATCCAATAAGAAATTAATGTTTGCGGTAATTAGATGAGGCGGCAATGCCCTTATACATTAAGGTTCCTGTTAACAACATGTGACCAAACCGGCGCAGCTGACGCTATTGCAATTATATGAGGCGGCAATGTAGGTTAGGATGGGGCAAGACGAGATTCTCAGCAAAAGCATCTAATGGGGCATTAGATGCATTTTGCTGAAAATCTCGTTTCCTATTTGACGGAGGCGGCGAGTGATAGCATTTTCACATAGTTTGGAGATTTGGCTTGTATTCTGCATCGCCTAATTCTACCTTCTTCAGTTAACAAGTTTGTAGGCGACGATTTTCGAGGAGCCTGCAAAAGGGGCGTATTGTCCCACCCCCGGGGCAAGACGCCCCTGTCGATGGGGCAAAACGCCCCATCCCCTCGAACTTAGCTCCTATGGAGAGTAGGCCAAAACCAAAAATACTGTTCGATAGCTCGTCGGAAGTAATGTCGGAACTATTTCGTCATTTTTTTGGCTCAGGTCAATACTTAGGTCAACAGAGGTAGTCAAAGGTCGCCATGGGAACTCTTGGAATCTGTCTCAGATTTCCCAAAATATCTCTGGAACTATGATAGTTGGGAACAAACGGAAAAGGCAATCAACAGCTCTTTAAATATGCATTCGCTGGGCCTATGTCCATTAATTAGATCAGTTGAACAGTTTAGGCACAATATGTCATCAACGGGTAAGCTCTTATATGTAGCCTAAATATCAAGCCTTTTTCTACATCAGATTCTGACTTCTCAGTTGGCTTGAATTATCTGGAAGAAAAGTGTTAGAGAAAGAGACGAAAGAGGCGTTTTACCCCATTGCGTGCTTTCGATGAAAAGTGAGCAAAACCCCCCAAAAAAGCATGAACCCACAAATGAGCAATATACCTTTTTCTACATCAGATTCTGACCTTTCAGTTGGCTTGAATTATCTGGAAGAAAAGTGTTAGAGAAAGAATGCTCCTGGTCCATTTTAGTACTGAAATGAGAAGAAAAAAAACGCTCCAAAAACAGAATTTTACTTATATCTCTGGAAAGCGCCGCAGAAATTATGTCGCCTTCTATGAGTTTACTGACCATATGCTGCTTGTTTTGTAGAGCAGAATATTTTCCCCGGAACCTTTTAAATTCCGAGATAGCTTGGTGAGGCGTTTTACCCCGGCGCGGTGGGGCGTGTTGCCCCATCTTACCCTACTTATGCATTGAGGTTCCTGTTAACTTCCTGTCAGTAGAGTTAACCAAACCCGCAGCTGACGCTGTTGTAATTGGATGAGACGGCAATACACTTATACATTGAGGTTCCTGTTAACTCTTTGCTATTCGGTATCTCAACTCCAACTCACACCAAGTCCGTTGTGTTCTGGTGGACACACGTACGAAGACACTGTCCATTACATACTCTGGTGCCCCCTATACACGATTCACAGAACGAACCTCTTTAACACAGCGCGACGCATTGTGCGCGACTTTGATGATTTGCCACCCAAAAACAAATTAGTGCTCCTGCTCTTTGGTAGAAATATTTCACAAACACAGGGTATAGACATCGCACATTACTTACAGACATTCATAGCACTTTCACAAAGACTCAACACCAGTGATGGCCTACGTTACGCTACGGTATGTATTTTTGGTAACACGTAGCTCAATAAATCGTTCCGTAGCGTAATTGAAGTATTTCGTAGCGTACTACCGAAAAATATTGAAATAACGTAACTGCTACGTAAGGTATTTTGTAGCATAACTGGTGGCGGCGCCACATCGGGGGAGGGGGCAGGGGGCGGGCAAATATTGCGCCCCCGGACTTAAGGAGGCCCCTTAAAAAACAAAGTGAGGCCTCTCGCAAATATACATAAATACTGCGCAGTTCCTAAATAGATATACAATTGGAATGAGCTTCAAGTCGCTCCTTGAAATAACAACCGGGAGATGTTCGAGGAGGAACCTAACAAAATAAGCGTGACGAATTCCTAGGAGGCCCTTAGACAATTGAGGCAAACTCCAAGAAGACTCTAAAACTACCCACACAAGCTCCAAATATCCCCTAAAGAGATGCCCGACACAAGCACCAAGAAGGCCGCGAAAAGACAGCCGAGACAAGCTCCTAAAATGCCCCTAAGAAGACAACCGATATATACTCCACATGGGCCCCTACGGCAATAACCGGGAAAGCTGTTCATGGTATACTTCAGAGGAGGCTTCTACAACCGCAAAATATTCCGAGAAAGCCCCTAAGAAGGCGGTCGAGAAGGTTTTTTGACGAGGCCCCCACGAAAATAGCCGGGAAGTCCCTTTCTCAAATGGAGCCCTTGCCTTCGGTTTGCCCCTCCCCGACACAAATCCATGACGCTGCCCTGCAGAACATATGTTGCTGATGGTAATGGGTATCTCATTACGAGCGAGCACTTCGCGCTCGCTCGTCTTTCCGTGGTATATTGGACAAATCTGAATATGAGCGGCCCGGCCCGACCCGACCCGACCCGTGGCGACGCTTTTGAGAAGCTCATATCTTTGCAACCATACGTCCGATTGACAAGCTGACTTCTTTGCTGAGCAGCCCCATCCAACCTACCCTGTTTGAGACCAGTGCCGACTCATGTGGGTGACTACCACTGCGCGTGCCGCGTGCCGCGTGCCGCGTGCCGCGTGCCGCGTGAGGGGTGTTGAAAAGTGTTTTCTCGCAAAAACTCTGCAACGGCTGAGTTGATTGTGTGCAAATTTGGTGTGTGGTTAGGGACCCCTCAGCCGCCAATTTTCTACAAGTCAGGGGTGGAGTGCCTCTGCACGTGCGCACGTGCTCATCCCTATTCTATAGCTCAGGAATGGCTGAGCCGATTGTGTTCAAATTTGGTGTGTGGTTAGGGACCTCTCAACCGCCAGTTTCACACAAGTCAGGGATGGGGTGCCTCTGCACGTGCGCACGTGCACACCCCTATTCTATATCTCAGGAACGGCTGAGCCGATTGTGTTCAAATTTGGTGTGTAGTTAGGGACCCCTCCGCCGCCGCCTACCCACAAATCATAGGTGAGGTGCACGTGCGCACGTGCGCACCTTTTTTGCATCTCAGGAACTACTTGCCCGATCGGGTTGAAATTCACCATACATTTATTTCGCGCTCGCTCGTTCATCGCCAACTACGGCGCCTTACTGGTTGGTATCTTATATAGCTTATTGTTAAATTATAACGTCTTATGGATCGATGGTTACATTACCGTTTCCCTGTTTCCCTGTAATTAATGCGCCATATATTATTGATTCAACTCGCCGTTGACTCGTCTCAGTCGAAGGTGACTGACGGCAAATCTTGCTCCTCAGTCGAGACGTGGATACTGTTTGTCACAAACGTTTTGAAAATCCAAGAAATGTTTTGCAGCAAAAGCGGTGTGTTATTTTTGAGCGGTGTGGTATTCTTTGAGTTTGTATGCCTATATTTTTCAGACTTATTTTACGTTTAACTTAGTTTTCATCTAACTCGTAGGTTGTTACGTCACTGAATTTGCAGTATCATAGAAGAAGTTATCGACATTTTTCGCAGTTTGATTTTTGTATATATAAATTAGTCCGAATCATTTGAGTGAATTAATTTTCGACGTCAGGTTTCGCGCTAAGCAGAGCTTGTTGCATAGGCCGTGACCCAACCATCAGACCTCGCAAATCCTGGTAACTGGCATAATTTAGAAGCGAAAGTTTTGCGTACACGAACATACCTGGACTGGGTAGGACAAGGTCCACACTGGGTAGGACAAGGTCCACCCCGCCCTCTGACGTCACCTGGCCTGACCTGTGCGTGTATGACGAGTGCGACCGCTGCCAGCAGCCGCAGGTCATCCTAGTCAGGGACAAATAGCGAGTGCCGAAGTGACTTGAACCCGGCCTGCCACACTGAGTGAGGTCTACCTCAACGCTCTAATCTAAATATAAAGCGCAACGCTCTGCCGTCTGAGCTACAAGAGCGAACAAGTTAATGCTGGTTAAACTCGGGAGCTTGATAGCTTTATTGGTTTCTGATCTATTGCTATTGCCAATGGTCGTTAGAAGAATGTCTACGCCAGTCAATGTCGGGTTAGGTACCATGCACCAGCAATAATCAATACAAGGTGTCTGGATATAGGTTAGATATGACCTTTGCACCACATATTTCACTAATGGTGATGATTTGTGACTGTGTTACGAATATCTTCACAAATGTCTGTCACGAAAAAATACATGACGACTGGTTGATAGGAAAGTTAGAAATGTGGAGGAACGAAAAATCACCGTTACATACTGTTGATTTGCCTGGTATCTTTTGTATCGTAGCACGATATATTTTAAGCTACGTTTAACGAAAAAATAGCGTAATCGGTAACGTAGCAAAATATAACGTAACGTAATTCGGTAGCGTAGCTTTGACCTAAAACCATATGTAGCGTAGCGTAATTCCGTAGCGTAGCGTAGGCCATCACTGCTCAACACACGCACAAACAACACAACAATCACACATCACCAGCACTTTCACCTGACGCTGACCTGCTGTTGCCGCCTGTGCATGGCCACCTGATTTTCAAATAGCCGCTCGGCGGGCTGGTAGCGGGGCCTACGTGCTCTGTTCCTTGGTTTTGGTTAAGTTTTTGTTTCATTTGTTTTCTCTGGAGAGGCGCTATGATTTAAACTTTTGCTTTTGCGCCAATCCATTATTGTTTTGTTTGATTGGATGTCCTTTTGTTAGCAAAATAAACAAACTGAACGGATCTCCGGAATCGGAGGACCAAACAGCTGGCACGACTTTCTTTGCATGCCTCAAACCCAAGATTACTTTACTAATAAGGTTTGTTCACTAGGGAAATCGAACCGCCGCAGTGACGTCACACGATTTGGCAGGAATATTCATTCATATGGTAGTAGTTAAAGAAGACGTTCTTGACGCAGATAATACAAAAACGAAGTGAGATTTCTATTTGTTTTTCTCAAGGTACTTTAATATTCTAAGGCTTTTCTAAGGCTTGCCGGTGGTGGAAAAAGATAAAAATAGATCAGATAGGAACATGAGTGACATGCAACTTGAAAGACCGTTATTAAATTACTTTGGAAAGACCCACGTTGATGTTCTGGGCATTTTGCTGAGAGATTAAATTACCTTAAGCATTGGTTCAGCATTTTCCCTATATTTGTTTTTACATTTGAATGCAATGTTAAGCATTGGTTCAGCATGTTGTATCATTAAAATATGTTCTCAGTATGACATGTCTGCCTATGACAGTAGGCTGTTTTCCTTTATTTTTGATCAGTTGTGAGACCTGCAAGGGGAAGGATTGCGCCACTGGATCGCTCGCTGGTCAAGCCTACAGCGGAACCTCCGGAGGTTGTGATTAGCAATATATTTGGAGTTAGGTTGTTTTGCACTTGATGATTTCACGAGTCAGTTAGGGGTGCATTAAGATAGTGGTTAGAGTACTTGTCTCACGAGGTAATTTGGGAAGTTAAGCTGGTACTTGGCCCTTGACGAACAACAGTTGTGACTTGTGCGATATACTCTAATTGATACTCATTTGTCTGGTGCTGTGGACTGAAGCCATTTGTCTGGTGCGTCATTGTATATATAGCGATGTATGACTTTGTCAGTGGATGACATTGCGTATGTTGTCTACAATTTGTATTGTTCATGACAGACCACATGCAGGAGTTGTCTTCAGTCTGTTTTGAATATGGCCTTGTATTTAATTGAAATACGGTTTGAAATGTGTTAAGATTAAAGTGTTGTTCTCATTTGGAGATTGTTTTAGAAACTATACTGAACAGCTGATGAAGATTGTTTAATGACATTCCATATAAATTTGCTCGCCCATTCAACATAAAACAAAACATATATATATATATATATATATATATATATATATATATATATATATATATATTTATATATATATATATATATATATATAAACAATATAAACATATATAAACATATATACACGTTGTAGTCAATGCAACATAGTCAACGATCTGTAAAAGCAGTCTTCATAAATGGCAATCTTTACAACAACAAAAAACAATTACATTGTATTGTACAAAACACAGGGTCCTAGGATTGCTTTGAAGCCAGAGTGCGGAGTGGAAAATTCGGTCAAAAAATAACAATAGTGGAAAATTCAGCCTAAAGAAGGTCATATGATGTATTTTTATGTGTCAAAGCTCACCCATCAGAATCAGCTGTTAGAAATGGCAGTACTTTCCTAACCTTGTTTTCATCCACAGGTTAATATTAGCATTAATAACATCAGTGTTGAGTTATAGTTATCCAATGACCAATACATCCTGATTTAGGGAGTGGAAAATTCACAGTAAAACTGGGGAAAGAGTGGACAAATATTACCCACAGGGTGTCGCTTTCCACCCAAATTTTGCAATCCTAGGACACTGACAAAGCATTCACTTATATTGCACTTTGTTTGCCATTTAATGTACACAATGGAATAAGAACCTCTTATGACACAAATACAAAGCATGTAAATATAGCTGACTAGCTTCGTCAGAAGACAGGCACTGACCACCTGCTTCAGCCGTCGGCAGAGGGCCGCGGCGGACTCCGCCAACACCATCTCGGCCAACACCAGCAGGCTCTCGGTGAGCACGTGCAGCTTTGCACTTTTGGCTGACAGTCCAGACGCAGCTCTGCCCGTGCTGTTTCACTTCGCGCAGCCGACGCTCGCTAGCCTCACTAGCGCACGACAGGCAGTCGGCATAAGCGTCGGTTGACGCGTTCTAGGCCGCCGGCGTCGAACAGCTGGCGCTCCTGGGCCACTGCTATCCGACCCAGCGCGTTGGCCGGCGTCAGTAGCTAGGTGCAGCGGCGTCCAGCCGTGCGCATCGCAACACTCTGTCGGCCCCGCGTCCCAACAGCGTCACCAGCACGTCGTCGTCGTAGTGGCAGGCGATCAGCGCCAGCGGAATGCGGCCGCGACCTCGGCTCGATGTCCAGCTCCCTGCCAAAGATCATGAGCATGCCGAAATCAGTCCATTGAAAATGGGGTCAGCTACTTATCGAGTGTCTGCAACAGTCACATATTCACATAAATCACGACAGCCTGGAATACAATCGGTCGACCAAATGGAACTCAAGACTGGTTATTGATTCGACTTGGATGGAATTGATTGGAATCGTTTAATCAAAATTCCTTGAATCAAAGAAGACTCGATTCACGACCAGATCTTTTGATTCATGAATCGTGATTGAATCAAAACCTGCATGGAACCAAGGCTGATTGAATCAAAAGATTTAACGATTCTGAACGATTCAAGTGCACATGGTAAATTGTGCACATACAATGCAGTCCCAATGTCTACATTCATGTATGCTGAAATATTATTGCTGTAACAATGTTTTAGTGATCATATATATGTATGTTTCCATTTGTATTAATTTTACATAAATTCAACATTTATATTTAAATGTTGAATCTAATGTGAATCGATTATTTGTATTATTATTTGAATTGGAAAGAATCAATTCTAAAAGGTTGAATAAATAATCAGTCTGAACTCAAATGTGCAATACTTCTGTTGTAAGCGACTGTGTCACACATTTTTATGAAGAAAACATCAAATTCATAAATAACTGGAGTTAGAGTCTATCTTCTTCACACAACTACATTTGAAACTACTTAGCATTATATTTGACCATTTGACACTGAACCTTAATACATCAATTCATCTATCAATGTATCCCTACAGTTTTGTCACACAAATATCTCCAAACTGCATCACATCATAGTACCTTCCCCACCCCTCAACTTGCCAGCGGTGTCACCTGTTTTGATGCACAATGTCCTTGAAGCATCGCAGTTTGTCAGTTGAGGTGGCCGTTGTGGACTGCAGTGCCACCCGACCAAGCGGCGCCGACAGCTGCTCACTGTCAGCACAGCATTCAGCCTAGAAAACACAAATACTGCTTAGAGAAATGCAAAGGCCATAAAGTCCAGTCCAGTCAAATTATTTTTAAGCCTTTATTTACTTTCAACAATTTTGGACTTTTTTGGCATGTAATAGTGAACACAAGCCAAGAGAAAGTTTTTTGGTCCAGTCCAGTGCTATTAGCCCAGCAGGTATAACATAGATTACAAACTGGCTTACATATCATTGTGCAACTAGGATGTTAAATGGTAAAACAAAGCTAAAGTTACGTAAAGGCTGAAAACAGACCAAGACCTCCTTCCACAATGTATGCTGGTATTGATGCTTTCAGCAAAATGCAAACCATGTTCCAACCAAGTTCTAAGGTTGACATCATCCATGCATCCAAAATTTGTCCAATATCCAAATTTATCTAGGCAAACTACTAATGTAAAGTTGGGTTAAATGGCAAATACACAATCAGTTGCCTAAATGCCAGTATGCAAAACGTCAGCAGACTGGTTATTGATTCAACACTGATTGAATCAATTGGAATTGTTCAATCAAAATTCCTTGAATCAAAACATAATGAATTCACCATCAGATCTTTTGATTAATGAATTGTGATTGAATCAAAACCCGCATCAAATCAGGGCTGATTAAATCAAAAGATTTAACGATTCTTAACAATTCAAGTACACTGGTAAATTGTGCAAATACATGCAGTCCCTGTGGCTACATTTATTTATATTGAAATAGTATCACTGTAACAATGTTTTAAGGATGATATATATGTATGTTTCCATTTTCTATTATTTGACAAATTCACCACATATATTTAAATGTTGAATCAAACGTGAATAGATTAAAATCTTTGTTTTGATTCTTTGAATCGGAAATAATCAATTGTTAACATTTTAGCCGTGAATCGAACGGTGATTGAATAATTCAGATTCAAAAATGAATCATGATTGAATTGTTCCCAAAACGTTGAATCAATAACCAGTCTGAAAACATGGCAGGTTTCGACAAGATCTTGTCAGGGTGGGGTTGGCACAACACATCAAAACTGGGGCAGCTTTGGAAAATTTTGGGGCAGCTTTTGGAATTTTGGGCAGCTTCTGACTTTTGGGGGCAGAAGTAACAATTTACTGATTCACACTAGATCAAATGTGATCGTGAAGATGACCGACCACCCCGGTCAACAGTATTTTCTGCCCAAGGAGAGAAAAAATTCCAGAAAATCCTGCCCCAAATGGGGCAGGATTTGTGCTGCCCAAAATATTTTGTCAATGTTCCTGCCACGTTTTGCATACTGGCCTAAATGTGCTTACATGTTAGCACATTGTCAATGTCAATATTCATTAATGTCACTAATGTCAATGTGTAATGAAATAGTTCAAGCTATACCAATAACGGGTAAAAAATATAAAATCAACACATGTATAAACTATATATTGATCTTAAACTACGACAAAACAGAGCATTTTTCACACTGAATACTAAAAACCGTAATACAAAAATGGCGCACTATACCAGGATGATGCACTGGCCAAAACTATGGTAGTGAAGTAAAAACTTTGGCTGGCGCTGCAATTATGCCGGTCTAAAATAATTGCCTGTAGATTATTTAGAGTTAAAAGCACATAAATGGATGATCTGGGATTAATATAGGTCGAGCAGCCATACCATCAGTGAAGCGAGAATTGGATTTGGTAGCATCTGGCAGCAGAATTCTACCACAATTCTCAAAGAGATTCCTTTATTTGGGGTAATATTGAGAGAAATTTTTCCCTTTGTTGAAGGCAATCCTTTCCTCCCTCATGCAGTGGTCACTGCTACTGCATAATTTTGCCCTTTTTACCATGATTTTTGCTTCTTGAGGTGTATTTCTCAACTAACCAAGAACGTCCGCTTCCAATGAAGTATTTGTATATACCGTTAACGACATACTCTTGGCGTCAGTCCTTCGTAATTGTCTTCATTATTTACATGTGTTAGAATAGGGTAAAGGGATTCTGACCGCCGTGGTGACGTCATAGTAAAGGGAGTCCGCGATTCGTGGAGGGGGGCTGCCTCAAACCCGCGCCCCCCTGGGCTTATGTAACTAAGATTTACTGTATTTAAAACTTGAAAACATTCAAAGCAGTTTGTATTTCTTCTTAAAACAAGGGCACGCGAGCCAGTGATTGGTCACACCTACGTATTTCGCTGTTCAAGACAAATGTCTCCCGGTGACAACTGCCTGGCCGATTTCCAACACTGCTACAACTCCGCCGCCTCTTAAATGTGGAAATTACAAAAATATATAAAAAATGACGCCGGTTGAGATGTTTTTGTTTGAAATTATTTTGAGCTGTCGACGTGTCGACATCTCGGCGGGCGAAGTGATGCAGGGATTGCGTGCACAGTGGAGCTGTTATTGTTATCTTTTTCATCGGATTTCAACGGGCATTCAGCCGTTACACAGCTGTGTGTGTTGTGACACCTTCGTTATCGCTCCGGATAAGAATTGATTTGAATACTGCGAACATTCAAATCATGGAAACAGGGACTAGAATCTGGATAAAAATGAACGAAAAAACGGCGTTATTTTTATTTAAATTCGAAAACTTAACTTTGCGTCCTTTTCACCAATATACTGCTCGCAACACAGCTTCGCTAGTTCTCTGTTATGCTTGCGAACTTGCGAACCTGCTTTGTTGAGGTTTTAATTAATATTAAAATTCATCAGATCGCCAAAACTCGAATCTCAAAACTATTAACTCAAAACTTCGAGAATTGGATCTAGGAAGTCAGACAGATTTGGCAAGCAAATCTAAAGTTTTCCAAGAACACTGGGTATCTGCCGGAGCCTGATTGTGTTCAACAAAGGTCATGCATGCATATTGACATGGACTTGCATGCAGTTGCCTTGCCTTAGTCTGTTCTGATAGTGGAAGTGAACCTGCCAGTGTAGCATCCTGCTGTTAAATTAATTATCAGCGTGTCGGCGGCCTATGTGACCCGTCTCCTATCGATGGAGCGCCGGTCAGACTGACTCCACCTCCATCTCCCCTCCCCTCCCCTCCCCTCCCCTCCCCTCCCCTCCCCTCCCCTCCCCTCCCCTCCCCTCCCCTCCCCTCCCCTCCCCTCCCCTCCCCTCCCCTCCCCTCCCCTCCCCTCCCCTCCCCTCCCATCCCCCTCCCCCTCCCCCTCCCACTCCTCCGTCCCCCTCCCCCTCTCCCTCCCCTCCCCCTCCTCCTCCCCTCCCACTCCTCCGTCCCCCGGGAAAACACTAACCCGGTCGCAGAAGGTCACCGGGCCAGCCGGGGCGTGAAAGGTCACCCGTTCCCGAGACACCCTGACCTGAAACGCCCCGGCGGCGATCCCAGCGGCGGCGCGGCGACGAAATTCCGGCTAAGAAACTCGGCATTTATCCGGGCCGAGACGTTAGGCGAGACGTTGGGCTGAGCTGTGGGCTGAGATGTGGGCTGATATGTGGGCTGAGATGTGGGCTGAGATGTGGGCTGATATGTGGGCTGAGATGTGGGCTGAGATGTGGGCTGAGACGTTAGGCTGATATATGGACTGAGACGTTGGGCTGAGATGTGGGCTGAGATGTGGGCTGAGATGTGGGCGGAGATGTGGGCGGAGATGTGGGCTGAGATATGGGTTGAGATATGGGTTGAGATGTGGGCTGAGATGTGGGCTGAGATGTGGGCTGAGCTGTTTGTCAGCCGAGTGGTGTGAGCCGGACATTGGTACTGAGTAGTTGACTACTGCAGTGTGATCGGGATGTGATCACTCAGTCGTGGCTACTCAGCCTACTGGGCAGTAGCGCGGTGGGGTGTAACGGCCGCGCGGTGGGGTGTAACGGCCGCGCGCTGGGGTGTGACGGCCGCGCGCTGGTCCACCCATGTGGGCTCAGTTGTGTTGCCTTGGAGCTCTTCTTGACCGTGCTTCAGCCGTATTTCTGGTCTGGTCCTCAGATGCCCTTCTGGCGGGATAACTGTTGCACAACTTCAGCCGTGTTTCTGACGTGTTTCTGTCTTGTTTCAGCTTCATTTCAGCTTAATTTCAGCTGTGTTTCGCCTTCATTTCAGCTGTGTTTCAGCTGTGTTTCAGCTGTGTTTCAGCTGTGTTTCAGCTGTGTTTCTGCTGTGTTTCAGCTGTGTTTCAGCTGTGTTTCAGCTGTGTTTCAACTGTGTTTCAGCTGTGTTTCAGCTGTGTTTCAGCTGTGTTTCAGCTGTGTTTCAGCTGTGTTTCAGCTGTGTTTCAGCTGTGTTTCAGCTGTGTTTCAGCTGTGTTTCAGCTGTGTTTCAGCTGTGTTTCAGCTGTGTTTCAACTGTGTTTCAGCTGTGTTTCAGCCACATTTCAGTTTGCTTCCTACTATGGTTCGGTAGTGTGTCAGCTGGGGTTTGCCCTCTTCTTTTGTGTTTGAGCGAAGTTTCACAGGTCTATGTTTCTGTCGTGTTTCAGGTGTGATCCTGTATATCCTGCTGGTGGGCTACCCGCCGTTCTGGGATGAGGACCAGCACAGGCTGTACGCCCAGATCAAGTCGGGCGCCTATGACGTGAGTAGGGGAGAGATGGTGATGTAAAGCTTGGGGAAGTTGATACCGTCAAGCTTGGAATGATGATGCTGTAAGGCTTAAATATGGTGTTTAAAGGGAGATAATCACCTTTTTCCACAAAAATGGAGTTAGCACCTGAAATCGATAGACGAGACCAAAATATATTGTAAATTCATCAAATTTTGCATATAACAACTCCTACCGCGAGATATTTCAATTCATAGTTGATAAGCGCTCCACGCTTATAATCAGCAAGCACTCGGTAACGAATTCAGTAAATTAGCCTCCCTACGCATTGTTATTTATCATGAAGGTATGCAATATGTTTCCTGCATTCTATCTTTTGCGAATATGTGCCAAACTTTTATGAACAATCAACAATCATTTTAAAAAAGTGCATTGAAATCGGCAGTTTAGGTTGGCCCCCGACGGCAACCTATTTAGTGTCGGCGATTTGTTTATAAGTGCCCATTCAACAACGTTGAACATATTGACACAAAAGCGCCAGATGTTGCGCTTTCCAATAGTGTAGGGAAAACACCGATCATAAATTTTCCCAAACTTCCAACTTTGAATTAGGGAATAATTGTATTTAATTCTTAAATTTAGATCACATCATTTTAATACCATAACGGTAGCCAAAGAAAGTATTGCTAACAAAATCAAAAGGTGATTATCTCCCTTTAACCCGCGAGCTACTGGGGTATATTTCATAACGCGACTTACTGGGGGGGGGGGGGGGGGGGCTATTTTTAGCCCCCCCCCCTCTGATCTCCGGAACTACTGGACAGAATGTAAAAATTCCAACGGCATTCGATAGCCCTGGGAAATTTATCGAGGGAAACATGATATTGTTGACCTCGGGGTCACCGATGACGTCACAGGTCAGGTCAAGTACAAAATGTTTGACCGTGCCAAAAGTTCTCGATGGATGGAATTGTCGCGCAAAATTGCGATATTAAACGCATAAGCTGTCGATAAATCGGTATGATTCGTGTGTCTGACACTTCTAAGTACCTTTCTAAGCTGTTTATGACCTTGTGTCAGGTCAAGGTCATCCGAAGTCACGAGGTCAAACTGCAGATTACGGTTATTAGGCGTTGTAACACATGTTTATGGGTTTGTTTTTCGTCTAGAACGCGAAAAATGACCTTATAACATTGTTTGTTCCATATAAATAGAAGTAAAAAGCAAAAATGGAAATGCGTTTTTTATGCATAGTAATGCTGTGAGAAGTGGCCGATTTTTGTCATTTAAAGGTCATAACTCGGTCATTTTTAAAGATATCGACTTGAAATTTGGTACACATATTCACCGCATACGTATCGATCATACATATTCCGGTTTTTGGATAACTGATTTTTTCTTGAAAATTTTGTAAAAGCAAAAAAAAATGTATTTGGATTTCTCAAAATTTTGAATTTCACAAAATCTCAAAAATCCGAAATAGCAGTTTGATAGCCCGGTCTATTGTCAGTAATTTGATTTAAAAAAATAGTTTATCTTAAATATCGTACCTTTGACAGCGTTTTCCGCAAACCATTATTTTGCAACAAAAACCGAAGAACATGACGTCACTCTGACGTCATTCCCGGTTGACCTATCATAGCCTCATATTTTACCTTTTGCCAACATGTGTAGAATTGATGTAAGAGAAGGTACTGCAAGTTTGGTGACGATACCGGTGTTTGTTTAGGAGTTATTGCAAAATAACGGGAGGGGGGGGCAAAAATATCTCCCCCTCCCCCAGTAACTCGCGGGTTAAAGGGAGTGTGCCTACTGTTTTGGAATGTCAAAAAATATTTCATACGGTAAGTAGCTATTGGTTTGAATGTTGTATATGATGAAATTCACATCTGGAGCCCCTTTAGTTGAATTTTCACTTATATAGTTTTTTGCTTATTTTTTGTTTCGATATCTATAAAACGATCGTCACTATGGTGATGTTATGTAAAACGGCGCACATAAGACAATACAATTAAGGTCACATCATGCAAGATAGAAAGACAAGTTTTGCACAGCACGTTCTTGCCAATGTGAACTTTATTATGTGTAAGTTTCGTAGCTCTAAATTGATATCTTCTTCAAAAAATGGCCATCGGCCATCATCGAAACGGCCATCATCGAAAAAACATGATGGCCGTCCAGTTTCTGTTCGGCTGCTGCTATCAGCGTGCACGAGCTGTTTTGTTGAATTGCTATTGGCCGGCGCTAACAATATGCTAGCACTTTAATCGATAGTTGCAGTGCTTCTAGTAGCGGAAGCCCTCTGGAGTCTACCCGATAAGTTTTTGCTCCCAGCAAGTTCCTGGAGTTTTTGGAATATCTCAGCAACTAGGGCGAATCTGGAGAAACGAAGTCATGGGTCAATTCAGAAAAGTATGTTCTATAGACCGGTGTCAATAACCGCAAATAAGCGATGTGAGTAGGCACACTCCCTTTAAGATACGGAGCTCGCTTAGTACACGGAGCTGGACGCCGGGGCTGGTCCCAGCGTGTGATCTGGATAATGTTAGTCTCCTTTCTCGTCAGTATTATCTGTCCAGCCGCCACGGGGTCCGTCCTGCTTGTGACATCGTCATTAGTCGGACAGAAGACTCCAGCTCTGCAGATACGATATTAATGCCGGACGCCTGTGTACATGTTCCCGAGTGTGTCCAGCAGCCGTGCTCCAGTGAGTGTGTTTCTGTAGGTGGTTCGTTACACCAGTGTTTCATTGGCCTGCGTCGGGCATCGTGTGTCTGTGCCTGACTGCGGCCATATCATTGTGTTCGTGGGCTTATAGATTTATATGTATAGTTGTCCGTCAGTGTTTTGTGTTCTCTCGTCTGCGCGTGGGCTGATGAATGGCTGGTCTGCGGTGGACCGGGCGTCATCTCCCGACAGGGGGGGGGGGGGGGGGGGGGGGAGTAGGACCGCCAACACTCGGCTGGAAATAGACACGTCTGGTTCATTAAGTGTCCGCTGAAGGGAGGGACGGCTGTATTGGTTGGGTGAAGGTGGCAGCGGTGTTCGGTATGCTGCCTGTATTGGCTGGGCAGGGGCTGCGGTCGGATCGGGTAGACGCTGCAGGTTGGGTGAAGATGGCGGCGGTGTTCGGTATGCTGCCTGTATTGGCTGGGCAGGGGCTGCGGTCGGATCGGGTAGACGCTGCAGGTTGGGTGAAGATGGCGGCGGTGTTCGGTATGCTGCCTGTA
The DNA here is from genome assembly GCA_036785665.1 of Chirona hameri. Lineage (NCBI taxonomy): Eukaryota > Metazoa > Arthropoda > Thecostraca > Balanomorpha > Balanidae > Chirona > Chirona hameri. The sequence continues at coordinate 68,842 of JAXIVJ010004841.1, forward strand.
TTGGCTGGGCAGGGGCTGCGGTCGGATCGGGTAGACGCTGCAGGTTGGGTGAAGATGGCGGCGGTGTTCGGTATGCTGCCTGTATTGGCTGGGCAGGGGCTGCGGTCGGATCGGGTAGACGCTGCAGGTTGGGTGAAGATGGCGGCGGTGTTCGGTATGCTGCCTGTATTGGCTGGGCAGGGGCTGCGGTCGGATCGGGTAGACGCTGCAGGTTGGGTGAAGATGGCGGCGGTGTTCGGTATGCTGCCTGTATTGGCTGGGCAGGGGCTGCGGTCGGATCGGGTAGACGCTGCAGGTTGGGTGAAGATGGCGGCGGTGTTCGGTATGCTGCCTGTATTGGCTGGGCAGGGGCTGCGGTCGGATCGGGTAGACGCTGCAGGTTGGGTGAAGATGGCGGCGGTGTTCGGTATGCTGCCTGTATTGGCTGGGCAGGGGCTGCGGTCGGATCGGGTAGACGCTGCAGGTTGGGTGAAGATGGCGGCGGTGTTCGGTATGCTGCCTGTATTGGCTGGGCAGGGGCTGCGGTCGGATCGGGTAGACGCTGCAGGTTGGGTGAAGATGGCGGCGGTGTTCGGTATGCTGCCTGTATTGGCTGGGCAGGGGCTGCGGTCGGATCGGGTAGACGCTGCAGGTTGGGTGAAGATGGCGGCGGTGTTCGGTATGCTGGCTGTATTGGCTGGTTAGGGTATTGAGTGAGCTCTGGCCGATCCAGAACGGCACACATTTCGTTTGGCAGACAAATTCCTCTCCCCAACAAAGTACAAACTGACAACATTCTGAAAAATCATCACAGATCGCTTACTTGTGCATTTAGACGCCTAGATATCCTATTTAGACGTGTGAGTGTGATATCCTACGTTAAAGTTGCATAGGTTTTCTTCAAAATGAGGAAATGTGTTGATTTCCGGCCGATTCCAACCGTTTTAGTGGACCGTGGCCCCGATAGTTTCCTGGATCAGATAGGATCCTGGATAATTGCAACGGCCGGGCATAACACTGTGAAGAGTGTGGTCTTTGTCTTTGTTAGAAAGACGAAAGACCCAGAGGGTGAACCTGCTGGCTCAAATTAGGCGCTGGGTTTTGTCTTTGGAGACGGGATAGTTGGCGGCTTAAGACAGGCATCAACAATGCCTATAGCTAGGGTTACTTCATATGCATCAGCCTCAGCAGGTTTCATTTGCGCTCGAAAACTTTTCGTTTTTAGTCAGCCGTCCAGGTTTATGGCACGGAAATTCGCGTGCCTCTGCGGATATTTTTGTTGTTGTTGTTGTTGGTGGCGTTCTTTGTGCTAGCTGTAAGCCCATTCGTAAGGCGGGAGAAAAGGGAGTTTGCTTGTTTATCGTAATTTTAGGGCGTGACGACATTGTCTTTTTTCGCGTTCATGCGAGAAGGTGAAGTGAAGGTCCCTTGTAAGAGAAGCAACGGGAAGGGAGGGGGCCGGGCACTAGGAGCGAAGTCGGTGCGGCCATAGCCACCAATCATCATCATCACTGAGAGCGAGGAGTCTGACGGACGGGAGGGGGCCGGGCACTAGGAGCGAAGTCGGTGCGGCCATAGCCACCAATCATCATCATCACTGAGAGCGAGGAGTCGGACGGAACAGGAGATAGTCGGACGTGAAGATAGGATAGTGTAGTCCCATGCGGGGAGGGGCCGTCTGTTGATGTTGGCCGCCGATGTAACGAGCTGTCGATCTGCTGTCCCTGAGGACGGAGGAGTCCCGAACGGCACCGCACAGGGGACCGTATTGGACCGGACAGAGGACCGTATTGGACCGGACAGGGGACCGTATTGGAACGGACAGGGGACCGTATTGGACCGCACAGGGGTCAGTATTGGACCGCACAGGGGACCGTATTGGACCGGACAGGGGACCGTATTGGACCGCACAGGGGTCAGTATTGGACCGGACAGGGGACCGTATTGGACCGGACAGGGGACCGTATTGGACCGCACAGGGGTCAGTATTGGACCGCACAGGGGACCGTATTGGACCGGACAGGGGACCGTATTGGACCGCACAGGGGACCGTATTGGACCGGACAGGGGACCGTATTGAACCGGACAGGGGACCGTATTGGACCGGACAGGGGTCAGTATTGGTACGGACAGGGGTCAGTATTGGACCGGACTGGGGACCGTATTGGACCGGTCAGAGGTCAGTATTGGACCGGACAGGGGACCGTATTGGACCGCACAGGGGTCAGTATTGGACCGGACAGGGGACCGTATTGGACCGGACAGGGGACCGTATTGGACCGGACAGGGGACCGTATTGGACCGGACAGGGGACCGTGTTGTACCGGACAGGGGACCGTATTGGACCGGACAGGGGTCAGTATTGGAACGGACAGGGGACCGTATTGGACCGGACAGGGGACCGTATTGGACCGGACAGGGGACCGTATTGGACCGGACAGGGGACCGTATTGGACCGGACAGGGGTCAGTATTGGACCGGACAGGGGACCGTATTGGACCGCACAGGGGACCGTATTGGACCGGACAGGGGACCGTATTGGACCGCACAGGAGACCGTATTGGAACGGACAGGGGACCGTATTGGACTGCACAGGGGTCAGTATTGGATCGCACAAGGGTCAGTATTGGACCGCACAGGGGACCGTATTGGACCGGACAGGGGACCGTATTGAACCGGACAGGGGACCGTATTGGACCGCACAAGGTTCAGTATTGGACCGCACAGGGATCAGTATTGTACCGGACAGGGGACCGTATTGGACCGGACAGGAGACCGTATTGGACCGGACAGGGGACCGTATTGGACCGGACAGGGGACCGTATTGGACCGGACAGGGGACCGTATTGGACCGCACAGGGGACCGTATTGGACCGGACAGGGGACCGTATTAGACCGGACAGGGGACCGTATTAGACCGGACAGGGGTCAGTATTGGACCGGACAGGGGACTGTATTGGACCGGACAGGGATCAGTATTGTACCGGACAGGGGACCGTATTGGACCGGACAGGAGACCGTATTGGACCGGACAGGGGACCGTATTGGACTGGACAGGGGACCGTATTAGACCGCTCAGGGGACCGTATTGGACCGGACAGGGGACCGTATTAGACCGCACAGGGGACCGTATTGGACCGCACAGGGGACCGTATTGGACCGGACAGGGGACCGTATTAGACCGGACAGGGGACCGTATTGGACCGGACAGGGGACCGTATTGGACCGGACAGGGGACCGTATTGGACCGCACAGGAGACCGTATTGGAACGGACTGGGGACCGTATTGGACCGGACAGGGGACCGGACAGGGGACCGTATTGGACCGGACAGGGGACCGTATTGGACCGGACAGGGGTCAGTATTGGACCGGACAGGGGACCGTATTGGACCGCACAAGGGTCAGTATTGGACCGGACAGGGGACCGTATTAGACCGCACAGGGGTCAGTATTGGACCGGACAGGGGACCGTATTGGACCGGACAGGGGACCGTATTAGACCGCACAGGGGTCAGTATTGGACCGGACAGGGGACCGTATTGGACCGGACAGGGGTCAGTATTGGACCGGACAGGGGACCGTATTGGACCGGACAGGGGTCAGTATTGGACCGGACAGGGGTCAGTATTCGACCGGACAGGGGACCGTATTGGACCGGACAGGGGTCAATATTGGACCGGACAGGGGACCGTACTGGGCTGATTCGGGGACGGGCCAGTTACCGTATTGGACAGGGTGGAACCAGAACAGGGAGCCTTATTGGTTCAGGTCGGGGCCGGGCCGGGGACCCCAGCGCAGCCAGACAGAGGTCTGGGCCGCGACGCCAGGCTACCCGACTGGCAACAGTAGCAGCAGAGGTCGCTTCCTTGGAAGCTATTCTGCCCGGATTAATGGAGCGATTTACATTAAAATGTAAGCCGATCTGTGAATATATTCCTAGCTTGATGACGCGGAAGAATCGTTGACTTGTCTAAGTGCCAACTGCTAACCCATAAAAGTTACATATTGAACGTTGCCAGAACGAATTTAACATACTGTTGCTATATTCAGTAAGTCAGTTTCATTTATCACGCGTGTCGATTTCCGAGATCTGTTTCTACCCAAGCACAAGATGAAACTTTGTCGATTTACACTGGAGATTGAATCCAAGCTAGCCACTTGACCAAGCTTGACCATCTAGCTCGTCTATCAGACTTCTTTTGGACCGATATGTGTTGTGTGCTTCTAGTTTCTACTACAACCCGACAGCCTTAGTAACATCAGCTTGACCAAGCTTGACCATCTAGCTCGTCTATCAGACTTTGTGACCGATATGTGTTGTGTGCTTCTAGTTTCTGCTACAACCCGACAGCCTTAGTAACATCAGCTTGACCAAGCTTGACCATCTAGCTCGTCTATCAGACTTTGTGACCGATATGTGTTGTGTGCTTCTAGTTTCTGCTACAACCCGACAGCCTTAGTAACATCAGCTTGACCAAGCTTGACCATCTAGCTCGTCTATCAGACTTCTTTTGGACCGATATGTGTTGTGTGCTTCTAGTTTCTACTACAACCCGACAGCCTTAGTAACATCAGCTTGACCAAGCTTGACCATCTAGCTCGTCTATCAGACTTCTTTTGGACTGATATGTGTTGTGTGCTTCTAGTTTCTACTACAACCCGACAGCCTTAGTAACATCAGCTTGACCAAGCTTGACCATCTAGCTCGTCTATCAGACTTCTTTTGGACCGATATGTGTTGTGTGCTTCTAGTTTCTGCTACAACCCGACAGCCTTAGTAACATCAGCTTGACCAAGCTTGACCATCTAGCTCGTCTATCAGACTTCTTTTGGACCGATATGTGTTGTGTGCTCCTAGTTTCTACTACAACCCGACAGCCTTAGTAACATCAGCTTGACCAAGCTTGACCATCTAGCTCATCTATCAGACTTCTTTTGGACCGATATGTGTTGTGTGCTTCTAGTTTCTACTGCAACCCGACAGCCTTAGTAACATCAGCTTGACCAAGCTTGACCATCTAGCTCGTCTATCAGACTTCTTTTGGACCGATATGTGTTGTGTGCTTCTAGTTTCTGCTACAACCCGACAGCCTTAGTAACATCAGCTTGACCAAGCTTGACCATCTAGCTCGTCTATCAGACTTCTTTTGGACCGATATGTGTTGTGTGCTTCTAGTTTCTACTACAACCCGACAGCCTTAGTAACATCAGCTTGACCAAGCTTGACCATCTAGCTCGTCTATCAGACTTCTTTTGGACCGATATGTGTTGTGTGCTTCTAGTTTCTACTACAACCCGACAGTCTTAGTAACATCAGCTTGACCAAGCTTGACCATCTAGCTCGTCTATCAGACTTTGTGACCGATATGTGTTGTGTGCTTCTAGTTTCTGCTACAACCCGACAGCCTTAGTAACATCAGCTTGACCAAGCTTGACCATCTAGCTCGTCTATCAGACTTCTTTTGGACCGATATGTGTTGTGTGCTTCTAGTTTCTACTACAACCCGACAGCCTTAGTAACATCAGCTTGACCAAGCTTGACCATCTAGCTCGTCTATCAGACTTCTTTTGGACCGATATGTGTTGTGTGCTTCTAGTTTCTACTACAACCCGACAGCCTTAGTAACATCAGCTTGACCAAGCTTGGCCATCTAGCTCGTCTATCAGACTTTGTGACCGATATGTGTTGTGTGCTTCTAGTTTCTACTACAACCCGACAGCCTTAGTAACATCAGCTTGACCAAGCTTGACCATCTAGCTCGTCTATCAGACTTCTTTGTGACCGATATGTGTTGTGTGCTTCTAGTTTCTACTACAACCCGACAGCCTTAGTAACATCAGCTTGACCAAGCTTGACCATCTAGCTCGTCTATCAGACTTCTTTTGGACCGATATGTGTTGTGTGCTTCTAGTTTCTACTACAACCCGACAGCCTTAGTAACATCAGCTTGACCAAGCTTGACCATCTAGCTCGTCTATCAGACTTTGTGACCGATATGTGTTGTGTGCTTCTAGTTTCTGCTACAACCCGACAGCCTTAGTAACATCAGCTTGACCCAGCTTGACCATCTAGCTCGTCTATCAGACTTTGTGACCGATATGTGTTGTGTGCTTCTAGTTTCTGCTACAACCCGACAGCCTTAGTAACATCAGCTTGACCAAGCTTGACCATCTAGCTCGTCTATCAGACTTCTTTTGGACCGATATGTGTTGTGTGCTTCTAGTTTCTACTGCAACCCGACAGCCTTAGTAACATCAGCTTGACCAAGCTTGACCATCTAGCTCGTCTATCAGACTTCTTTTGGACCGATATGTGTTGTGTGCTTCTAGTTTCTACTACAACCCGACAGCCTTAGTAACATCAGCTTGACCAAGCTTGACCATCTAGCTCGTCTATCAGGCTTCTTTGTGACCGATATGTGTTGTGTGCTTCTAGTTTCTACTACAACCCGACAGCCTTAGTAACATCAGCTTGACCAAGCTTGACCATCTAGCTCGTCTATCAGACTTCTTTTGGACCGATATGTGTTGTGTGCTTCTAGTTTCTGCTACAACCCGACAGCCTTAGTAACATCAGCTTGACCAAGCTTGGCCATCTAGCTCGTCTATCAGACTTTGTAACCGATATGTGTTGTGTGCTTCTAGTTTCTACTACAACCCGACAGCCTTAGTAACATCAGCTTGACCAAGCTTGGCCATCTAGCTCGTCTATCAGACTTTGTGACCGATATGTGTTGTGTGCTTCTAGTTTCTACTGCAACCCGACAGCCTTAGTAACATCAGCTTGACCAAGCTTGACCATCTAGCTCGTCTATCAGACTTTGTGACCGATATGTGTTGTGTGCTTCTATTTTCTACTGCAACCCGACAGCCTTAGTAACATCAGCTTGACCAAGCTTGACCATCTAGCTCGTCTATCAGACTTTGTGACCGATATGTGTTGTGTGCTTCTATTTTCTACTGCAACCCGACAGCCTTAGTAACATCAGCTTGACCAAGCTTGACCATCTAGCTCGTCTATCAGACTTCTTTGTGACCGATATGTGTTGTGTGCTCCTAGTTTCTACTACAACCCGACAGCCTTAGTAACATCAGCTTGACCAAGCTTGACCATCTAGCTCGTCTATCAGACTTTGTGACCGATATGTGTTGTGTGCTTCTAGTTTCTACTACAACCCGACAGCCTTAGTAACATCAGCTTGACCAAGCTTGACCATCTAGCTCGTCTATCAGACTTCTTTGTGACCGATATGTGTTGTGTGCTTCTAGTTTCTACTGCAACCCGACAGCCTTAGTAACATCAGCTTGACCAAGCTTGACCATCTAGCTCGTCTATCAGACTTTGTGACCGATATGTGTTGTGTGCTTCTAGTTTCTACTGCAACCCGACAGCCTTAGTAACATCAGCTTGACCAAGCTTGACCATCTAGCTCGTCTATCAGACTTCTTTTGGACCGATATGTGTTGTGTGCTTCTAGTTTCTACTACAACCCGACAGCCTTAGTAACATCAGCTTGACCAAGCTTGACCATCTAGCTCGTCTATCAGACTTCTTTTGGACCGATATGTGTTGTGTGCTCCTAGTTTCTACTACAACCCGACAGCCTTAGTAACATCAGCTTGACCAAGCTTGACCATCTAGCTCGTCTATCAGACTTCTTTTGGACCGATATGTGTTGTGTGCTTCTAGTTTCTGCTACAACCCGACAGCCTTAGTAACATCAGCTTGACCAAGCTTGACCATCTAGCTCGTCTATCAGACTTTGTGACCGATATGTGTTGTGTGCTTCTAGTTTCTGCTACAACCCGACAGCCTTAGTAACATCAGCTTGACCAAGCTTGACCATCTAGCTCGTCTATCAGACTTCTTTGTGACCGATATGTGTTGTGTGCTTCTAGTTTCTGCTACAACCCGACAGCCTTAGTAACATCAGCTTGACCAAGCTTGACCATCTAGCTCGTCTATCAGACTTCTTTTGGACCGATATGTGTTGTGTGCTTCTAGTTTCTACTACAACCCGACAGCCTTAGTAACATCAGCTTGACCAAGCTTGACCATCTAGCTCGTCTATCAGACTTCTTTGTGACCGATATGTGTTGTGTGCTCCTAGTTTCTACTACAACCCGACAGCCTTAGTAACATCAGCTTGACCAAGCTTGACCATCTAGTTCGTCTATCAGACTTCTTTGTGACCGATATGTGTTGTGTGCTCCTAGTTTCTACTACAACCCGACAGCCTTAGTAACATCAGCTTGACCAAGCTTGACCATCTAGCTCGTCTATCAGACTTCTTTGTGACCGATATGTGTTGTGTGCTCCTAGTTTCTACTACAACCCGACAGCCTTAGTAACATCAGCTTGACCAAGCTTGACCATCTAGCTCGTCTATCAGACTTCTTTTGGACCGATATGTGTTGTGTGCTCCTAGTTTCTACTACAACCCGACAGCCTTAGTAACATCAGCTTGACCAAGCTTGACCATCTAGCTCGTCTATCAGACTTCTTTGTGACCGATATGTGTTGTGTGCTTCTATTTTCTACTACAACCCGACAGCCTTAGTAACATCAGCGCTGTTACTAAGGCTAACATCAGCTTAACATCAGCGCTGTTACAAATCAGTACACTATATCCACTTGGATACATTTGTATGCGGATTGCTGGAAGTACACGACATGGTCTTTGCTATATTGCAAATATGAAATGCATTCAACCATCACACATGTCACGTTTCAGTGACAGTGGCTGGTACAGCAATAAGTGATACCCTTGTATGATTTAAGATACTAGCACGCCATAGCCCTACTTAGCATGTTCCTTTGGAACGTAATGGTAGGGTTTATACAATGTATGATGTACGTTTTTTACACCATTTATACAGAATACGTACAGCTCTGGTTATTAACCCGCGACTTACTGGGGGGGGGGGGGGGGGGGGGGCTGGCTATTTTTCCCCCTCCCGTTATTTTGCAATAACTCCTAAACGAACACCGGTATCGTCACCAAACTTGCAGTACCTTCTTTCACATAAATTCTACACATGTTTGGAAAAGGAAAAATATAAGACTATGATAGGTCAACCGGGAATGACTTCAGAGTGACGTCATGTTCTTCGGTTTTTGTTGCAAAATAATGGTTTGCGGAAAATGCTGTCAAAGGTATGATGTTTGAGATAAACTCAATTGTCTTAAATCAAATTACTGACAATAGACCAGGCTATCAAACTGCTATCTCTGATTTTTGAGTTTTTTTTATTCAAAATTTTGAGAAATCCAAATACATTTTTGTTTACAAAATGTTCAAGAAAAAATCAGAATTATCCAAAAACCGGAATATATGTGATCGCGACGTATGCGGTGAATATGTGTACCAAATTGAAAGTTGATATCTTCAAAAATGACTTAGTTATGACCTTTAAATGACAAAAATTGACCACTTCTCACAGCATTACTATGCATAAAAAACGCATTTCCATTTTTGCTTTTTACTTCTATTTATATGGAACAAACAATGTTCTAAGGTCATTTTTCGCGTTCTAGACGAAAAACAAACCCATAAACATGTGTTACAACGCCTAATGACCGTAGTCTGCAGTTTGACCTCGTGACCTCCGATGACCTTGACCTGACCCAAGGTCATAAACAGCTTAGAAAGGTACTTAGAAGTGTCAGACACACGATTCATACCGATTTATCGACAGCTTATGCGTTTAATATCGCAATTTTGCGCGACAATTCCATCCATCGAGACCTTTTGGCACGGTCAAACATTTTGTACTTGACCTGACCTGTGACGTCATCGGTGACCCCGAGGTCAATAATACTATGTTTCCCTCGATAAATTTCCCAGGGCTATCGAATGCCGTTGGAATTTTTACATTCTGTCCAGTAGTTACGGAGATCCAAGGGGGGCAAAAAATAGTCCCCCCCCAGTAAGTCGCGTTATGAAATATACCCCAGTAACTCGCGGGTTAAGCCAGTGTATGTTCACAATTAATGTCTGATTGCAGCGACATCCCGCTTTGTACTGTTCATTTCGACAGTGTGACCTAGCCTCGGACGTGTCTGACCGTGTTGACCTTAACACATTGACCTTAACATCGTCGATCATCAGGAATACTTACGGCTCCAGAACGATCGTAACATGTTGGTTTGGGGCAAGTACCAGGAAGTGTGACGAAATTATGAAAGCTCATCAGTTTTCACGTCCTTGTCGTTTATAACTGATTTTAAAAGAAAAACAGTATGAATGTCAATATTAATATGAACAATATGATATATATATATATATATATATATATATATATATATATATATATATATATATATATATATATATATATATATATATATATATATATAT
>JAXIVJ010004842.1:0-70000 GCA_036785665.1 Chirona hameri
GTGCTGTATGGTGTGTATGTGCTGTACTGAGTGTATGTGTGTATGTGTGTATGTGTGTATGTTGTGTCTGTGTGTATGTGTGTATAGTGTGTATGTGTGTATGTGTGTCTCGTAGTGTATGTGTGTATGTGTGTATGTGTGTATGTGTGTATGTGTGTAATGTGTGTATGTGTGTATGTGTGTATGTGTGTATGAGGTGTATGTGTGTATGTGTGTATGTGTGTATGTGTCTGGTGTATGTGTGTATGTGTGTATGTGTGTATGTGTGTAGTGTGTATGTGTGTATGTGTGACTGTGTGAATGTGTGTCTGTAGTGTATGTGTGTATGTGTGTATGTGTGTATGTGTGTATGTGTGTATGAGTGTATGTGTGTATGTGTGTATGAGTGTCTGAGTGTATGTGTGTATGTGTGTATGTGTGTATGTGTGTATGTGTGTATGTGTGTATGTAGTGTATGTGTGTATGTAGTGTATGTGTGTCTGTGTGTATGTGTGATGTGTGTATGTGTGTAGTGTGTATGTGTGTATGTGTGTACTGTGTGTATGTGTGTATGATGTGTGTATGTGTGTATGTGTGTATGTGTGTATGTGTGTCTGTGTGTATGTGTGTATGTGTGTATGTGTGTATCGTGTGTATGTGTGTCTGTGTGTATGTGTGTATGTGTGTATGTGTGTATGTGTGTATGTGTGTATGTGTGTCTGAGTGTATGTGTGTATGTGTGTATGTGTGTATGTGTGTATGTGTGTGTATGTGTGTATGTGTGTATGTGTGTATGTGTGTATGTGTGTATGTGTGTATGTGTGTATGTGTGTATGTGTGTATGTGTGTATGTGTGTATGTGTGTATGTGTGTATGTGTGTCATGTGTGTATGTGTGTATGTGTGTATGTGTGTATGTGTGTATGTGTGTATGTGTGTATGTGTGCTATGTGTGTATGTGTGTCTGTGTGTATGTGTGTATGTGTGTCTGTGTGTATGTGTGTATGTGTGTCTGTGTGTATGTGTGTATGTGTGTATGTGTGTATGTGTGTATGTGTGTATGTGTGTCTGTGTGTATGTGTGTATGTGTGTATGTGTGTATGTGTGTATGTGTGTATGTGTGTATGTGTGTATGTGTGTATGTGTGTATGTGTGTATGTGTGTATGTGTGTATGTGTGTCTGTGTGTCTGTGTGATTGTGTGTCTGTGTGTATGTGTGTATGCTGTGTGCTATGTGTGTAAGTGTGTATGTGTGTACTGTGTGTATGTGTGTCATGTGTGTATGAGTGTATGTGTGTCTGAGTGTAGTGTATGTGTGTACTGTGTGTATGTGTGTCTGAGTGTATGTGTGTATGTGTGTACTGTTGTGTATGTGTGTATGTGTGTATGTGTGTATGTGTGTCTGTGTGTCTGTGTGTATGTGTGTATGTGTGTCTGTGTGTCTGTGTGTAAGGTGTATGTGTGTATGTGTGTACTGTGTGTATGTGTGTATGTGTGTGATGTGTGTATGTAGTGTATGTGTGTCTGTGTGTGATGTGTGTGTATGTGTGTATGTGTGTATGTGTGTATGTGTGTATGAGGTATGTGTGTCTGTGTGTATGTGTGTATGTGTGTATGTGTGTATGTCGTGTATGTGTGTATGTGTGTATGTGTGTATGTGTGTATGTGTGTATGTGTGAAGTGAGTATGTGTGTATCGTGTGTATGTGTGTCTGTGTGTACTGTGTGTAGTGTGTAGTGTGTATGTGTGTATGTGTGTATGTGTGTCTGTGTGTATGTGTGTCTGTGTGTATGTGTGTATGTGTGTATGTGTGTATGTGTGTAAGTGTGTATGTGTGTATGTGTGTATGTGTGTATGTGTGTATGTGTGTATGTGTGTAAGTGTGTATGTGTGTATGTGTGTATGTGTGTATGTCGTGTATGTGTGTATGTGTGTATGTGTGTCTGTGTGTATGTGTGTCTGTGTGTATGTGTGTATGTAGTGTATGTGTATGTGTGTAGAGTGTGTGTGTCGTATGTGAGTATGTGTGTATGTGTGGTATGTGTGTACTGTGTGTATGTGTGTATGTGTGTATGTGAATGTGTGTATGTGTGTATGTGTGTATGGTGTGTATGTGTGTAGTGTGTGGTATGTGTGTATGTGTGTTGTGTGACTGTGTGTATGTGTGTATGTGTGTATGGTGTATGTGTGTATGTGTGTTGTGTGTATGTGTGTATGTGCTGTATGTGTGTATGTGTGTATGTGTGTATGTGTGTATGTGTGTCATGTGTGTATGTGTGTATGTGTGTATGTGTGTCTGTGTGTATGTGTGTAAGTGTGTATGGTGTATGTGTGTATGTGTGTCTGTGTGTATGTGTGTATGTGTGTAAGTGTGCTGTGTGTGTATGTGTGTATGTGTGTCTGTGTGTATGTGTGTATGTGTGTCTGTGTGTACTGTGTGTATGTGTGGTATGTGTGTATGTGTGTATGTGTGTATGTGTGTATGTTGTGTATGTGTGTATGTGTGTATGTGTGTATGTGTGTACTAGTGTGTCTGTGTGTATGTGTGTATGTGCTGATGTGCTATGTGTGTATGTGTGTCATGTAGTGTATGTGTGTACTGTGTGTATGTGTGTATGTGTGTCTGTGTGTGTGTATGTGTGTATGAGTGTATGTGTGTATGTGTGTAATGTGTGTATGTGTGTATGTGTGTATGTGTGTATGTGTGTATGTGTGTATGTGTGTATGTGTGTATGTGTGTATGTGTGTACTGCTGTGTCATGTGTGTATGTGTGTATGTGTGTATGTGTGTATGTGTGTATGTGTGTATGCTGTGTATGAGTGTATGTGTGTATGTGTGTACGTGTACTGTGTATGTGTGTATGTAAGTGTATGTGTGTATGTGTGTATGTCGTATGTGTGTATGTGTGTATGTGTGTATGTGTGTATAGTGTCTGTGTGTATGTGTGTATGTGTGTATGTGTGTATGTGTGTAGTGTGTATGTGTGTATGTGTGTATGTGTGTATGTGTGTATGTGTGTATGTGTGTAGTGCTGTGTATGTGTGTATGTGTGTATGTGTGCTATGTGTGTATGTGTGTAGTGTGTATGTGTGTATGGTGTGTATGTGTGTATGTGTGTACTGTGTACAGTGTATGTGTGTATGTGTGTATGAGTGTATGTGTGTACTGTGTGTATGTGTGTATGGTAGTGTCATGTAGTGTATGTGATATGTGTACATGTTCAGTAATGTGTGTATGTGTGTATGTGTGTATGTGTGTATGTGTGTACTGTGTGTATGTGTGTCTGTCGAGTATGTGTGTATGTGTGTACATGTGTGTATTTGTGTATGTGTGTAAGTGTGTATGTGAGTTGAGTGTCTGTGTGTATGTATGTACTGTGTGTATGTGTGTATGTGTGTACAGTATGTATCGTGTATGTGTGTATGTGTGCTCATGTGAGTATGTGTGTATGTGTGTATGTGTGTCTGTAGGTGTATGTGTGTATGTTGTCTGTGTGTATGTGTGTCTGTGTCTGTGTCATGTAGTGTATGAGTGTATGCTGTGTATGTGTGTATGTGTGTATGTGTGTATGTGTGTAATGTGTGTATGTAGTGGTATGGTGTATGTGTGTATGTAGTGTATGTGTGTATGTAGTGTACTGTGTGCTAGAGTGTCTGTGAGTATGTGTGTATGTAGTGTACGTGTGTATGTGTGTAAGTGTGTATGTAGTGTCATGTGTGTATGTGTGTATGTCGTGTATGTGAAGTATGTCTTGTATGTGTGTCTGTGTGTCATGTGTGTATGAGTGTCAATGTACTGTATGACATGTACTGTAAGTATTGTATCGTGGTCTGTGTGTCATGTGCTGTATGTGATGTAGTGTCATGTACTGTATGTGATGTATGTCAGTATGTATGTATGTATGTAAGTATGTATAGTAGTATGTGATGTATGTGTGTACTGTAGTCGTACATGTATACAGTACATGTATAGCTCTGTATGTATGACATGTATGTATGTGTATGTGTGTATGTATGTATGTATGACTGTATGTCTGTAAGTACTGTCATGTATGATTATGTATGTACTGTATGTATGTATGTATGTATGTATGTATGTCTATGTACTGTCATGTAATGTGTCATGTACTGTATGTATGACTAAGTCTGTCTGTATGTATGTAGTCATGTACTGTATGTATGTATGTATGTAAGTATGTATGTATGTATGTATGTAAGTCTGTATGTATGTAATGTATGTCTGTATGTATGTCTGACAAGTATGTATGTATGTATGTCCTGTATGTATGTATGAATGTATGTATGAATCGTATGTATGTACATGTAATGATACTGTCTGTACTATAGTATGTATGTACTGATAATGTATGTCTGTATGTATGTACTGTATGTACGTACATACTGTCATGTCATGTATGTCATGTATGTATGTATGTACTGTCAGTATCGTATGTATGTACTGTATGTACAGAATGTACTGTCATGACATACATGTCATGTACAGTACTGTACAGTACAGTACTATGCTACATGATACATACTGTACTGTACTGAAAATAAGTAATGTCATGTACTGTAAACATGACATACGTACATGTCAATGTCTAAGTCATGTCTGTAAGATGTCATGTATGTCAGTATGTCAGTATGTCATGTCAAGTATGTCATGTATGTATGACATGTCATGTAGCATACAGTAAATACATACCAGTACATGTCATGACATGCTATGACATGTATGTACTGTCATGACATGTCATGACATGACTGAATGTCATACATACTGTACTGTATGTCATGTCATGTACAGTACTGTCATACATACATACTGTACATATGTCTGTATGTACTGATACATGAATACATAGTATGTATGATGTACTGTCTGTCATGTACATGACTGTACAGTACGTATGATATGAAGTACTGTAATGACATGTAAGTATGCTACGATACATACATACATGTACATACTGTCATTATGACTGTCATGTATGTCTGTACTGTCATGAAGTAGTCATACTAATACAGTACATACATGTACATACTACATAAGTATGTCTGTACATTCATGACATGAATACATACATGTATGTATGTATGTATGTATGTATGTATGTCATGTAAGACTGTACATAGTACATGTATGACATACATACAGTACATACATACATTCATACATGAATACATACATGTATGCGTACATACATACATACATACAGTATGTACATACGTACATACATACATACATGTACATAATAACATATACATCGTATGACTGTATATACTGTACTGTACAGTACATACATGTACGTACAGTACAGTACATGCATATGTCTGTATGTAAAGTATGTATCGTACAGTACTGCTACAGTAAGTACATACAGTACTGTAATCATGTCATACATACATACATACCAGTCATGTACCTACTGATACAGTACATACTGTACATACATACATACTATGTAAGTCATACATACATCATACAGTACTGAATACAGTACAGTAAGTAAGTCATACATGTATCGTCATGTATGTATGTAATGACAGTACATACAGTATGTACAGTACATGACATACATGAATGATACATACATACATACATACATACATACATACTGTACAGTAAGTACAGTACTGTAATACATACAGTATACATACAATACATACACATACAGTACATAATACATCGTATGTCATACAGTACAGACATGTATGTACTGAATGTCAGTCTGTAAGTCATACATACATACATACAGTATGTACAGTACAGTACATACATACATACATACATACATACATACATACTAATACATACATACATACATACATACATACATACATACATACATACATACATACATACATACATACATACATACATACATACATACATACATACATACATACATACATACATACATACATACATACATACATACATACATACATACATACATACATACATACATACATACATACATACATACATACATACTACATACATACATACATACATACATACATACTACATACATACATACATACATACATACATACATACATACATACATACATACATACATACATACATACATACATACATACATACATACATACATACATACATACATACATACATACATACATACTACATACATACATACATACATACATACATACATACATACATACATACATACATACATACATACATACATACATACATACATACATACATACATACATACATACATACATACATACATACATACATACATACATACATACATACATACATACATACATACATACATACATACATACATACATACATACATACATACATACATACATACATACATACATACATACATACATACATACATACATACATACATACATACATACATACATACATACATACATACATACATACATACATACATACATACATACATACATACATACATACATACATACATACATACATACATACATACATACATACATACATACATACATACATACATACATACATACATACATACATACATACATACATACATACATACATACATACATACATACATACATACATACATACATACATACATACATACATACATACATACATACATACATACATACATACATACATACATACATACATACATACATACATACATACATACATACATACATACATACATACATACATACATACATACATACATACATACATACATACATACATACATACATACATACATACATACATACATACATACATACATACATACATACATACATACATACATACATACATACATACATACATACATACATACATACATACATACATACATACATACATACATACATACATACATACATACATACATACATACATACATACATACATACATACATACATACATACATACATACATACATACATACATACATACATACATACATACATACATACATACATACATACATACATACATACATACATACATACATACATACATACATACATACATACATACATACATACATACATACATACATACATACATACATACATACATACATACATACATACATACATACATACATACATACATACATACATACATACATACATACATACATACATACATACATACATACATACATACATACATACATACATACATACATACATACATACATACATACATACATACATACATACATACATACATACATACATACATACATACATACATACATACATACATACATACATACATACATACATACATACATACATACATACATACATACATACATACATACATACATACATACATACATACATACATACATACATACATACATACATACATACATACATACATACATACATACATACATACATACATACATACATACATACATACATACATACATACATACATACATACATACATACATACATACATACATACATACATACATACATACATACATACATACATACATACATACATACATACATACATACATACATACATACATACATACATACATACATACATACATACATACATACATACATACATACATACATACATACATACATACATACATACATACATACATACATACATACATACATACATACATACATACATACATACATACATACATACATACATACATACATACATACATACATACATACATACATACATACATACATACATACATACATACATACATACATACATACATACATACATACATACATACATACATACATACATACATACATACATACATACATACATACATACATACATACATACATACATACATACATACATACAT
Organism: Chirona hameri; assembly: GCA_036785665.1. Classification (NCBI taxonomy): domain Eukaryota; kingdom Metazoa; phylum Arthropoda; class Thecostraca; order Balanomorpha; family Balanidae; genus Chirona; species Chirona hameri. The sequence continues at coordinate 7,863 of JAXIVJ010004842.1, forward strand.
ACATACATACATACATACATACATACATACATACATACATACATACATACATACATACATACATACATACATACATACATACATACATACATACATACATACATACATACATACATACATACATACATACATACATACATACATACATACATACATACATACATACATACATACATACATACATACATACATACATACATACATACATACATACATACATACATACATACATACATACATACATACATACATACATACATACATACATACATACATACATACATACAACATACATACATACATACATACATACATACATACATACATACATACATACATACATACATACATACATACATACATACATACATACATACATACATACATACATACATACATACATACATACATACATACATACATACATACATACATACATACATACATACATACATACATACATACATACATACATACATACATACATACATACATACATACATACATACATACATACATACATACATACATACATACATACATACATACATACATACATACATACATACATACATACATACATACATACATACATACATACATACATACATACATACATACATACATACATACATACATACATACATACATACATACATACATACATACATACATACATACATACATACATACATACATACAATACATACATACATACATACATACATACATACATACATACATACATACATACATACATACATACATACATACATACATACATACATACATACATACATACATACATACATACATACATACATACATACATACATACATACATACATACATACATACATACATACATACATACATACATACATACATACATACATACATACATACATACATACATACATACATACATACATACATACATACATACATACATACATACATACATACATACATACATACATACATACATACATACATACATACATACATACATACATACATACATACATACATACATACATACATACATACATACATACATACATACATACATACATACATACATACATACATACATACATACATACATACATACATACATACATACATACATACATACATACATACATACATACATACATACATACATACATACATACATACATACATACATACATACATACATACATACATACATACATACATACATACATACATACATACATACATACATACATACATACATACATACATACATACATACATACATACATACATACATACATACATACATACATACATACATACATACATACATACATACATACATACATACATACATACATACATACATACATACATACATACATACATACATACATACATACATACATACATACATACATACATACATACATACATACATACATACATACATACATACATACATACATACATACATACATACATACATACATACATACATACATACATACATACATACATACATACATACATACATACATACATACATACATACATACATACATACATACATACATACATACATACATACATACATACATACATACATACATACATACATACATACATACATACATACATACATACATACATACATACATACATACATACATACATACATACATACATACATACATACATACATACATACATACATACATACATACATACATACATACATACATACATACATACATACATACATACATACATACATACATACATACATACATACATACATACATACATACATACATACATACATACATACATACATACATACATACATACATACATACATACATACATACATACATACATACATACATACATACATACATACATACATACATACATACATACATACATACATACATACATACATACATACATACATACATACATACATACATACATACATACATACATACATACATACATACATACATACATACATACATACATACATACATACATACATACATACATACATACATACATACATACATACATACATACATACATACATACATACATACATACATACATACATACATACATACATACATACATACATACATACATACATACATACATACATACATACATACATACATACATACATACATACATACATACATACATACATACATACATACATACATACATACATACATACATACATACATACATACATACATACATACATACATACATACATACATACATACATACATACATACATACATACATACATACATACATACATACATACATACATACATACATACATACATACATACATACATACATACATACATACATACATACATACATACATACATACATACATACATACATACATACATACATACATACATACATACATACATACATACATACATACATACATACATACATACATACATACATACATACATACATACATACATACATACATACATACATACATACATACATACATACATACATACATACATACATACATACATACATACATACATACATACATACATACATACATACATACATACATACATACATACATACATACATACATACATACATACATACATACATACATACATACATACATACATACATACATACATACATACATACATACATACATACATACATACATACATACATACATACATACATACATACATACATACATACATACATACATAGATATATATATATATATATATATATATATATATATATATATATATATATATATATATATATATATATATATATATATATATATATATATATATATATATATATATATATATATATATATATATATATATATATATATATATATATATATATATATATATATATATATATATATATATATATATATATATATATATATATATATATATATATATATATATATATATATATATATATATATATATATATATATATATATATATATATATATATATATATATATATATATATATATATATATATATATATATATATATATATATATATATATATATATATATATATATATATATATATATATATAATACTTATACTTACTTATACTTATAAACATGCATAATTTAGAAAGGCCACTTGGCCTCACTGATCCAAATGATACCGAGCTCCTTAGCGAGATTCTCTCCCTCCGTTGTTTATATATTGAAATGTTGATATAACTTAAATGTCATATATATTTAAATGTTGAATGAAATGTGAATCAATTAACATATTGTTTTAATTCTTTGAATCTGAAAAAATGATTCTAAAAAACATGAATCAATGGTAATATCATCCAGGTAGATGGCGGTGCGCGGGACGCCGGCCAGCAGGTTCTCCATCTCGCGCTGAAACACAGCAACAGCCGACTTGTTGCCGAAGGCGAGACGTGTCGCCTGAAACAGACCCTTGTGCGTGTTGATTGTCGTGAACTCACGACTCCTCTCATCCAGCTCGAGCTGCAGGTAAGCCTCACTCAGGTCTATCTTGGTGAATTTCTGGCCACCAGACAGGACAGCAAACAGCTCTTCCACACGAGGCAGGGGGTACGTTTCGAGGTCAGACGCGACGTTGATGGTCAGATCATAGCTACCACACAGGCGGATAGAACCATCTCTCTTCTTTACAGGTACGATTGGGGCAGCCCACTTGGACGTGGTGACTGGTTCGAGTATACCGAGGGCTACTTGCGAGCCGCGAAGTGCCTGAAGTACACACGCATTGCCTCCTTCAATCTGCATGCTGCCATCGAGGCAGCCAACAGCTGGCTGTCTTCCCTGGCACCCTGAAATACGGAACATATATAAATGCAAATTTTTTGACGCATTGATTTATTAAATTCACCACAAAAAAAAATGAACAGTGATTTAATCATTCAGGTTCCAAAATGGATTGTGATTGAATCGTGCCAAAAAGTTTAATCAGTAACCAGTCTGGACCGAGCATGAAAGTATTCAACATTTTTGTACATTTTTGTATTCAAAAGTAAAAAATAATTCAATATATTTATTTAGTGATCTATCAAAAATAACCATTACAAAACAATTATAATATCTAATAGCTCTCTTTTAAAGATGATCGTTGAGACAAAAATTATTATAAAACTGAAGCGTTACACTAATGACATAACACAACATGACAATGACATAATTACACTAATGACATAAGGGACAAGTTTCTGTTCAGTTTCAGATTTTAGTTCAGTAATTCACCTCCCCAGTTAATGGTGTTCTTGAGGTCCATAAAAAGAAGAGAGTATTATTATGACAGACAGAAAAGCGTACCAGTAATATCAAAACTATGACGTCACCAAAAACTATACATAATCAAACCTGACCTAACCTTTACAGCAATTACGGTCATAGGGACCCATGTTTACAACGCTCTGCTCGCATTCGCTCGCTGTGCTGTGGAACTCACTGAGTGGGCTGTCGCCCCCTGGACCCCCCCCCCCCCCCGACAATCTTGTAGACAGACAGTATAGAGGATTATTCATGGTTCCGAGTGGAAGATAAGAATATCTTTTCCAAGCGTGTGACTGAAAAACCGAGCAACGAAGGAGCGTGTTTTTTTCAGGAACACGCGCGGAAAAGATTTCTTATCTTCCACAAGGGAGACATGAAGAATTATATATCTTTTTAAGTAGAGGTTGATTCAGTCCAGTTCAGTTCAGTACTTGATTTTTAGTCGGAACTTACGTGACCATATCTTGTATCTCAGAGGGATGCAAAGATAACACATTATTTCACTTTATCGTTGAACATGTATTAAACCTTTTTATCTTTGCATCTCAGCGAAGCGCAAGGATAAAAATATTCCAGCACTGCAGACCCAATGGAAAATTAACCTCTACAAGAAAGATAACCCACTGTTCAGTCTCATAATATTACAGTCAGCAGACTACTCTTTTTTACATTAAGGACCTCAAGAACACCATAAACTGGGGAGGTGAATTACTGAACTAATACCAGAGTTTCAATCATAGTCCATTTTCAGGTTACAAATCTGATTAGTTGCAGTTATGTCTATATCTCATGTTAATGTTACTAATTAATTGGAAAATAGACTTAAAAATACCTAAAACCATTTTTAACCATTGGTTTTTCATATTTATTGTGTTAAGAATCCGAATCAGGTTACTGAATAACCTGAAGACGGCCTATGCCAATGACGAATACTGCCTTACCTTGACCTAATATTTAAAATACATTATAATAGCCAAAAGGCTTTGGTGTTCAATAATTATTTTTATTCAAACAACTATCAGTCAAAACCGTATTCCAACACGTACCGGTGGGCGGTGCAGCGATCGAGATGCTTCTTCGTCGTCATCTGCACGCTTTTTGTATCTACACCCACGGGCGCAGCCAAGGCTGTATAAACCGGCGCAGCACTGATTCGGCATTTCCACAAATGACCGTTATCGTTCGTTTGAAGATTTGTCAACGCATCAGCCAGCATTGTCAAGTTACTGGAAGGACGATACCAATTACCAAACTAAAACCACTTGTTGTTGGTGGATTAGGGCGCGCAGCTGCGAGGCAACTAAAACCACGATAACACAACTACCAACGAGATAGCTCGCACTAAAAGCTGGAGTTTTCGCAGCTCCAGGCCGCCAGGGACCGCTAGTGAGCCAGGGTGAACACCATGGCTCACTAGCGGTCCCTGGCGGCCAACTGCTGCGAAAACTTCAGCTCTTAGTGCGAGCCCGAACATCGCATACAAATGTAATAACCAGTCGTTAAATGTAAACAAACCGTCGAAAAGCATGATGGCCGCCCAGGTTCTGTTGTTCGGCAGCTGCTATCAGCGCGCACGAGCTGTTTGGTCGAATTGCTATTGGCCAGTCCTAACGATACGCTAGCAGTGTAATCGATAGTTGCAGTGTTTTTTAGTAGCGGGAAGCCATCTGGAGTCTACCCGATAACTTTTTGCTCCCAAGCAAATTCCTGGAGTCTTTGAATATCTCAGCAACCAGGGTGAATCTGGAGAAATGAAGTAATGGTTCAATTCAGAAAATTGTGTTCTATAGACCAGTGTCAATAACCCCAACTAAGCGATGTGAGTAGGCACACTCCCTTTAATATTCCAAACATGCTAACAATAAGCATTTACAAATGCATGATGGAATAGTTGAAGAAAAAAAAATATTCCAAACATGTGGAAATACCAGCACTAGCATGATGGACAATAACCATAATATATAGTTTAATTGATAAATATACATATGCATTATACAATTAACAATACATACACTTCTCATTTAGGAATTGAACATGTGTGCATGGTTGGCAGTCATCCTTTGTTGGCAGAATACTTTTGAGCCATGATAAATACAAAACTATAGGGCAGTTAATATGAATTTACCAGAGAGTATTTAAATGAAATGGCAGTTATCATTTGGGTAAATAGTACCCAAAATATCCTGTGATTTTGTATTAATTATGGCTGAAAGAAATACTCTTCTTCTAACAAATGTGAATTAGGCTAATCATGATATTTAGAGTAGGGTCCAATCTTCAGACACTTCCTAACCTTTTCATGCTATCAGAATGCAGAATATACAGATGCACATTGCTTTAGTGTGTAGGTATTGTTTACATTCTGATAGCATGCAAAGTCTGAGGTTAGGACATGTCAGTAACCCAGGTAAACAGCAGTTTATCCCACTGACTATTCACAGAAGACAAGAATTCAGACAGAAAATCCCAACAATACCTTTGAAAAATTCGCATTAGGTACTGGTGGTCTGGCACACCCTGTGGCTGAGCCATTATCTGGAATAAAAACAGTAAAGTAAGAACACAAAGAACTCTGGAGGCACACAAATGCAAGTCACAGACAAAACATATGTTCATACTACTTACTTACTTATACTTATAAAGTGTGGAATTTAGATAGGCAGAATTTGGCCTCACAGATCCAAACGATACTAGCTCCTTAGTGAGATATTCTCCCTCAGTTGTTGACAGTGTCCTAGCATTGGGAAATTTGGGTGGAAAATGACACCCTATGACACCCTATGGGTATTATTTTTCCACTCTTTTTCCTTAGTTTTACTGTGAATTTTCCACTCCTTATTTTAAAATGTATTGGATAATTGGAAACCTGATACTGATTTATGGATGTAATGATAGGGACAGTGCATGTGGATGGAAAGACAGGTAAGAATTGGCATAGCTAATAACTAATTTTGGTGAGCAGGTAATTGGGTGATAAAGCCTGGTACACATGCTTTTTGGTTTAATTTCCCCTCTTTATACTTATTTGTAGTCAGAATTTTCCACTCCGCACCCCAGCTCCAAAGCAATTCTAGGAGTCTGGTTGTTGATGTTCATCTATTAAAGGGAATAGGTCACCTTGAAAGTTGTCTTGAAATTCAATCATACAGTGCATCTTGAGCTCAAAACTACGAATATGACTTTGGTTTGGACAACTGATGGATATATATGGAGAAAGAAGTAAGTTTCTCTTTGCATTCCGCTCCACTCCACCTGACACCAAGTAGTCTCTGACAAGGGGACACCGCCTGGATGGCTGAGCAGATATTAATGAGGCATTGTGATCAGAGACTATGTGCCAGAGTGTACCTGCCTCCGGCGGTGAGCATTCATGTCCCGATCGTGGCCCGGAACAGCCAACATGAAACCGGGCCCACTAGTCCAGTGTCAAAATTACTTAACATACTGAGGTAATTCTTTCACAACCCATTTTTAGATCTGCTCTACAAATCTGCTATCTCAGTCCAAAACCCCATGTTAAAGGTGAACTATTCCCTTTAAGCCATATCTTATCAATTTTGGAAAGTTAAATTGATAACTTTTAGCGAGGGGAAGTTGAATTGTCCGATTTGGCAATATTCCGCTTTTGCACACCTTTATATTGGGCAAATTGAATATTGTATACTAATTCTACACATCTGATTTCATCAGAACTACATTCACAACAGGGTCATTATCAGTACTTACCTGGCAATAATGATTTTTATCAAATGCCAATAGCTTCAGCCGACCGCCTGCAACCCCGCAACGACTCCCCCATTACAATTAAATGTAAACAATGTGGATGCAGAAATGAGTCAGATACTGGGTATCATATGACGTAATATATATCTGGTCGACCACTAAACCCTATCACGCTCAATCCCGGCAGCGGCTATTTGCTTTTTAGTCATAATAATGAGTGAATCTTAGGTTTTGTCCTGATCAGACTTATGGCTACAAGCAAATCTTAGGTTTTGTTGCGATCAGACTTAATGGCTACAAGCAAATCTTAGGGTTCATCCCGACCAGACTTAATGACTACAAGCGAATCTTAGGTTCGTCCCAATCAGACTTAATGGCTACAAGCAAATCTTAGGTTTCATCCCGATCGGACTTAATGGCTATAAGCAAATCTTAGGTTTTGTTCGGATCGGACTTAATGGCTATGAGCGAATCTTAGGTTTCGTCCTGATCAGACTTAATGGTGGGGTTAGGTTAGTTATATGGAAGAAATATTGGAGAACCAAGTATGGACGATGCCCTCACCAAATTTCAAAGCAAGATCTATATGTGGCACTTTTTGTCTACCCAAAAATATATGCATCACGCTCTCACTAAACCTCTGTTCCTGGCGGAGCGCAGGACTTGAATTTGAGACAAAAGGTCGGCTGTGCAGCTGCCGCTACCACCATGTGACCTTACTGGATACATATCTGACACATTTCACACACAAAGCAGCCCACTTGTTTACATTTCAGTTGTAATGGCGGAGTTGTTGCGGTCGGCTGAGGCGATTGACGGGTGATAGAAATAATTATTGTCGGGTAAGTACTGAGAATATCCCTGTTCTGAGTGCAGTTCTGATGAAATCAGATGTGTATAATTAGTATACAATATTCAATTTTCCTATAAAAAGGTGTGCAAAAGCGGAATAAGACCTCTGATTTTACCAACAAATAAGTTCTGGTAAGTTCTTGATCTGGACATGCCAAACAAAATTGACAAAATTGAAAATAGTCACATTACTGTACCTTTACCAATAATGACAAACAAAGCAAAGCTCATGAGAACAAAATACTGCAAAACTTACCAAGACACTGATAAAACTGTAACTAATACAATAACAAATGTAAACAATACCAAACTCAAAACAACTATTCTTCGATACAGCCCTTCGATACGTTCAAGTTATTAGTAAAGTAATCTTGCGTTCAAGTGTCATGGCTATCTCCGTACCGTGTCCACCCTGTCCCATGGCGTCACTTTCCAGCTCAATTTCCACCAATGGGGTGGCCGAATCGGGGGAAGCGTATTTCCTTTCGTAGACCGTCTCGTGGCACTTCTCGGACTAACAAAAGAATTACGCCTTCGACCGGCGCGGCCGCCATGTTTATTTACGGTGGCGCATTCGTCATTCAACGATCTTCAACATAATTGTAGGTGAAACAAGTGTAATCCAGATGTAAAAATACTTTCACCTGATAGATACTACTACAGAGTATCCTCAAGTCACCTTACTTCATCAACAACCAGGTGAAATAATACAAAACTCGCACTTGAACCAAAAACAGCATCCAGCGACAGTTCCCCGTGGACAAAATCCAAACATTGTCTTATATGGGCATGGGCCTCGCTTTGACATCGTCTAGCGGCTCACCCTTGCAATGTAGGAGAAAATTTCACAAAAGCGAGCTGTAGAGGACATTTCAATCTATCATTTAGTTTTCAATTGATCCCTCTGGCGCCTAAGGTATGCAAATGGTAGGACGCGAAAGTAGGCCGATTTAACACTATTTGCATTGGGAGCGTGTGACGTCACGTGCCCGTGACATCACGCATTTCGCTGCCTACCCCGGACGGGTCCACCCAAGGCGATATATACCGTCCACCTAGTCTCTATGGCCTTGCGTTCAAGCAGCGTAATTTTTTGGGTAGACAAAGAAGAGGCAAGATTGTTCACGGCAAGATTACTTTACTCAAGGTCTGTAAAGATAAGGTTGCGCCATATGACAAAATCACGTGACCAAGCGATTATGAACCGATCAGCAAGATTTCGAGTTAGCCACTAGAGAATAGCACGTGCAACCACTCCCCGGGCTCCTCCGCTTTTTGGACCTTAACTTTTTTTGCACGTGCCGAAACTCACATTTGATTAACATATCCAGTCGTGGAAGCGTAATAACTAATGTAAAACTAAGTATGATGCCAGCCCGTTGAGACAAAAGTAATAAATGGGCGATGTGCACAAATAATTGGAGTTTTTTATCGTATTTTCTTATTTTTCACCATCGTATTTTGCAGTAGCATGGCTCCGGAGCGGACAGCTCCATACCAATGGCAACGGTTTTTGGTGGTTTTGACCCAATTTGGTCCACTTAGAGTGAACCAATCTGGATGAAACGCAAAACGGCACCGTTCTGGACCACGCCGGATCGAATGGTGTGAAGAAATCACGCAGATCAGTCCCATAGCCTCGGAGCATGGGCTTGCCTGCAACCGTTGTTGGTGTTTTTTTGTCCAATTTGGTCCACTTAGAGTAAACCAATCTGTATAAAACGCAAAACGGCACCGTTTTGAACCACGCCGGATCGAATGGTGAAAAAATCACGCAGATCAGTCCTATAGCCTCGGAGCATGGGCTTGCCTGCAGCAGTTGTTGTTGGTTTTTGTCCAATTTGGTCCACTTAGATTAAGCCAATCTGTATAAAACGCAAAACGGCACCGTTTTGGACCACGCCGGATCGAAAGGTAAATAAATCATGCAGATCGGTTCTAAAGCCTGGAGTATAGGCTTGCCTGCAACTGGTTTCGGTGGTTTTGGTCTAATTTGGTCTACTTAGAATGAACCAATCTGGATAAAACGCAAAACGGTACCATTTTGGACCACGTCGGACTGAATGTGGAAAAAAATGCAGATCGTTTCAATAGCCTCGGAGCATGGGCTTGCCTGTAACGGTTTTTGGTGGTTTTGGCCCAATTTGGTCCACTTAGAGTGAACCAATCTGTATGAAACGCAAAAGGGCATCGTTTTGGACCACGCCGGATCGATTGGTGAAAAAAATCATGCAGATCGGTTCCATAGCCTCGGAGCATGGGCTTGCCTGCTAAGGTTTTTGGTGGTTTTGGTCCGATTTGGTCCACTTAAAGTGAACCAATCTGTAAAAAAAAACACAATACGGCACCGTTTTGCACCATGCCGCATCGAATGGCGCGGAAATCACCCAGATCGGTCCCATAGCCTCGGAGCATAGGCTTGCCTGCAAATTTGAACTCCAGGTTTTGATCCAAATTGGTTAATTTAGATTAGACTAAAGTTGATAAAACGCAAAGCGGCACCCATTCCGACCAGTTCAAATTGAATGGTGAAAAAATCACTTAGATCGGTACAGTAGTTTCGGAGCATGGGCTTGCCTGCTAATCTGGACAGTTTTTTAGACCCTCCCTATTCAATACAAACAAAACATGGCTGCATTTATCATGTGACCAAGCCCGCCCTCAGCTAATGCAATCCGAAATTGTTAACATTTATATTGACATATAAAGTCAACTCCTCATATAAATTTATTACTGACCAATATTTATATATTGGTCAGTAATAAATTAATATGAGGAGTTGACTGTTAAGCAATAATAAATGTATCACGTGATCAAAACAATGCCTACACCCTACACCGGCAAAATAATAGTGCGGCAAAACAATGGCCGAAGCGGCCCCCTCCGAAGGAGTTGGCAGCACTATAGCTCTTGGGCGTGACTTTCCTACTAGCCCATAGGGTTCACGTGTTAAATGACCCAACTTTGGGAAGCTGTATCTCGAGTTCTATTCGGCCGATTCGCTTGCAACTAGTCTCCAAAGAAAGATCGTTCAAATATCTCGCGATGATTCCTCTACCATTTTTCACCTAACCCAGCCGAATTCTTAGGGCGTGAGGGGTAAATATTTGACTGCACTCCGTGCCGGTCTGGCCAGTTTCTGCCGACGCTGGTGTGCCGGCGGCAATAACTCAGTCGGTAGCGCATCAGACTACGGATGCGAAGGTGGTGGGTTCGAATCCCGCTCGGGTAAGGGTGATTTAGCGCAGGAATGATGTTATATTATTTTTGATGGTCGATAACTATGTTTTTATCGACAAAATAAACTGTTTAAAATGTTTTGTCGAAATTAACTTGATTTAAACCATCTTCTCCGGCTTGATATTTAGTAATTCCGCGATGATAACTTGTTAATAGGTAATTGTCGTATTTATCCTTCTCGTTTGTCATTTCATATCACGACCTGCTAGTGTGACAAGCTGTGAGTACTAAGTAGTAGCGTGTATGAGTGAATACAATATGAATATATTTGTGAAATACCTCTTTCCAGCTTTTACACTGATTCATAGACTTATTCAAACGTAAGTAAAGCAAAACATACACATTGATTACATATCATACTCGTTCGAAGATTGTTAAAAAAAAAACATTTAACTGACAACTGGTTTTCCCGATACTTTCGAGCCTTTTCTTAGTTTCTCCGATTTCACATCCTGTCTTTTATGAAAACTGACAACCAAGCCATTGAAAGAAAAGTTACTCCAATAAATCATTATTGAAAGCACTGTAGCAGCAATAATACAACAGCATTGTAGGAGCTACAGTGGCACAATTGATGCAAAAGACAAGATGACGCACGTACGAGATAACTTGTTCCTACATGGATTCCCAGACACTGAAGCCCGATTCAAGAAGATCCCTCCACACAATTCAATGACGGATATCCAAGCAATGACGGATATCCAAGCAACCCTCACAACAAATGCAACAATGGATCCTAGATACCAGTGGATCTCTGGGTGAAATTAAGCGACAGATATCGGATTACACATGATATCGTGGTAAGCATACCACAACATACAATCAGTGGTGGATCTAGGATCCCAGCAGATCTCACGACAATATGCAACTGAATATATCGGATGCCATATCTTTGGGTTAAATCTAGCAACAGATTTCGAATCACACAGTATCCTGTTATACACACACCAGAACAACGGAAGTAACATGCACCTCAGGCCTCAGCAGACTTACGGTACAAAATAAAACAGCCCTCTCGATTCTGCCAGTACCTGAGAAGTTGACAACAAAACGACATGAACAAAACAAGAGAAAAACATGACATGAGTGAATGAGCACAACTGTCCAGTCTTTTCACTACAGCCTATACACTAGTTTTCACTGTGCGTGGTGCCAGCACTTTCTCGCTCCTCACCGTGCCCGAGACTCGGCGCGTCGGGCCCTGTTGATGTTGCCCGTCCTGATAAATGTCCGGACGCGGGCGAAGGAGGCGCGAATCTTGGGATGGACGCGTGGGAACTTGTCCTGGAGGACCACGACAAAGTCCTTGATGACACGGACCTTCGGCTTAAGCCATCGGGCTCCAGAGCGTGGTGGGCACAGCAAACCGCCTCCACCTCCTTGAAGGTGGCGGACAATGTCTCCGTGGGCACCGTCAGGCCGCCGATACTGACGACCCTGGTCCACAGGGCCTGCAGAGGCACCGACTCGGCCGAGGCGGATGGTACACAGAGGGAGCGGTCGACGGGCCTCTTCCTCGCGATGTAGCCGGCGACGTAAGCCATGGCGCTCTCTGTCGCGGACACACCGGTGACCGTGTCCCGCGCGGCCGACGACGCAGCAGGGCGGCATGCTGCTGACTGGGACGCCTCCGCCTGGTGCAGCAGATCAGCCACATCCCTCAGGTCGTCCATGTCCTCCCCGTTATCGCCGTCTGTTTTCGCTGTCGTCGCCTCCTCCACCGGTCCGGTGAACTCCAGCAGGTCTCCCGTCAGTTCGGAGGTGCCGGTTGCCTCCACCTCCATCACCTGATCCAGCTGCTCCTCCAGATCACCAGTCTCCGGCTCTGCCGCCTGATCACCGTCTCTACAGACGGGACTTACGCCTCGCCGCATGACGAACAGGAGGGTAAGCAGGCGAATCCTTGCCCTCGCGTCAGTCGGTGTGGGGTTCTGGTTGGAGCCTCCCGGGCCTCTCACCATGCCGAACAACCCTTCCAGCCTGTCCTGCGTGAGCCGGCGAGTCAGGACGAACACATCACCGAACTCTGCCTGGAGGTCCTTGAACAGCCCACGCACCGACCGGATGCTGATGACCATCCCTCTCTGGAACGGGTACATGCACCGTACGATACCGACACGCATCAGCGTGGCCTCCGTCACAGCGGCGGAGATGGCCCTCTCTTGTTCATCGCTGCCACGGTAGCCTCTCCGTCTCCGCAGATATTTTGTGTCGCCTGGGTAGCTGGCGTTGAGGACATCCGTCGCTTCGTCCACGACACGAAGGAACCTCGCCTCCTCTTATTTGCCCGCGATGTGCCGCTGCAAGACGCTGGCAGTCGAGGCGCTCAGGATTGGAGACACGGACCATTTTAATCGATTCACGCTTGATTCAACATTTAAATGTATGTTGTATTTACGTCAAAGCAATACAAATGGAAACATACACATACATGATCATTACAACATTGTTACAGCAATCATATTTCAGTATAAATGAATGTAGTCGCTGGGACTACATTGTATTTCCACAATTTACCATGTGCACTTGAATCGTTAAGAGTCTTTAAATCTTTTGATTCAATCAGCCTTGATTCCATGCGGGGTTCGATTCAATCACGATTCATGAATATCTGGTGGTGAATCAATTTGGTTTTATTCAAGGAATTTTGATTCAACGATTCCAATCGATTCAGTCAGTCAAATCAATAACCATTCTGCATCACAGGCCAGGCTTGTGCTTCATTCCGGTGGAATTGAATCCGGTTCCGAAATCGATTCCGTTTGTACTGGATTCGGATTCGGATTCGTTTCCATTGACATCTGAGTGTAATAGGAATCAGGTGGAATCGATCATTTTTTTAAAGAAAACGATGGAATCGGCATCAATGGGCCATTTCAAGCGATTCCTTTTTATTTTCGTTTAAATCGTCCTCACCATGAAATTAAGTTTTCTTCAAGGTTATCTATGTCTTAGAGCACGCATAGCTAAAGCAAAGGTTGGTGACAATATGCAACCTAATGAGGGTAAATAGATATGCCCAGTCATTCTGCTTATTTAGGTGGAGAGTGGAGACATACAATAATGTTCACTTACGCCAATTATGTTTTTTGTCCCGAACATTCTCATATGTTTACATATAAATACATCCATTTCCCTGTGCATCATATTGCAAAACATCATTCATGCATCATAAATTACAGGTGCGTCTATAATAATAATATTGTGTTGTTTGTCTATTATCTTTTTTTTAATTCGTCATTTTCGAACCGTCACGATTTTGCAGCACATCTCAGGTTTTCAACGAAATTCATCAAATTATTGAAATTTGCTATCAAAAACGAAATTCATGAAATGATTTTAGTTTTCTATCAAAATAAATATATTGAATATACTTGTTAAATATATTTAATATGGCTATATGGTGATCACCTCTATAATTACTAACATAACATTGTATATCAAATGATGTGTAATATTATAGGGAAAAGATAGATAGTCATATGGGGATGTCACCATAGACAGCCCAGTCTTTTAACAGTAGGTAATTATTCAAATTCCCATACCTGAACTGTTGTGCATCAGTTTCTTGATGTCCAACAGATTGGGTGGCACCTGGCCGGCTGCTGGCTCTTCTCCTTCACTACACGAGCACCATCATTCAATCCTGAAGTATAATAATTTTGTATGAATCATGTGCGCATAGACAGAGTATATTACTGGGTAACCCATAACCCAAATTATTCATAACAGGTATACATAACCAAAGGTTAAATGTGACACATACAATATAACTGCTGCATGTTAAGTTGTGATGACAAAAATTTAGATTATCCCTAGTGAAATTTGAGATGGCAAGGTCATGAATACTTGACACAGTGCAAAGAAGATCATCAATAGTCATATAACACAACATAATGCTACCTGCTATGTGTTATGTCAGATTTAACAGCTAAATTATTTAAACACAAGTTACACAAGAAGGTAAGCACCAGATAGGGCAAGGCAAATATACCTCAATGAAACCCTATATTTTCTAAGCCATGGATGCAGGCATGTCAACCACATCTAAATTTAGATTATAAAACGTAACATTAATCTTTACCATATGAAGGCAATAGAAAGCAACAATTAACATAGCCGTTCCGAATCGGCTGCTGTGCTGTTGTCAGCCGAAGTTAGAGAGCCTGATTCGCTGGAACATCGATGACGCCAGACGCATTGCCATGTCATACCAGGTGACATCATACTCCTGCTAACAAGTGCCAGCTCTGCTGCTGCAACAAGTTAGCGTCGTATTCGTATTCGTTTTCAGCGTCGAGTTCCGATTTTCCCCAAACTTAGCATATGTGTAGATCTCATCGAGTTATGCACGAATATGCAATCCGTTTTGACCTAGGACAAATGGTTTGACCTCCAGAGGTCACTGAAATGTCATCGCATGGGGTACCCTCTAATTGTTTCGCTTACCGTCCGATTTAATCGCAAAGGGGCTCAAACGACTCGCCGGCACCACAGCTTGCGTCAGAAAAAAAAATCACCTAGAGGTCAAAGGTCAAGGTCACGGGGACGAATACGAGATTTCAAGCTTCGGTACCAGCATGGTGTACCCTCTAGTTTTTCGTTTACCGTCCGATGTGCTCGCAATGGGCAAAAAGGGACTCTCAGGCACCTTAGCTTGCGTCAGGAAAAACAAAACATCACCTAGAGGTCAAAGGTCAAGGTCACGGGGACGAATACGAGATTTTAAGCTTCGGTACCAGCTTGTGTACCCTCTAGTTTTTTTAGTTTACAATCCTATTTGCTCGCAATGGGCAAAGAGGGACTCGCAGGCACCCCAGCTTGCGTCAGGAAAAAAAAATCACCTAGAGGTCAAAGGTCAAGGTCACGGGGACGAATACGAGATTTCAAGCTTCGGTACCAGCATGGTGTACCCTCTAGTTTTTCGTTTACCGTCCGATGTGCTCGCAATGGGCAAAAAGGGACTCTCAGGCACCTTAGCTTGCGTCAGGAAAAACAAAAAATCACATAGAGGTCAAAGGTCAAGGTCACGGGGACGAATACGAGATTCTAAGGTTCGGTACCAGCATGGTGTACCCTCTAGTTTTTTTCGTTTACGGTCCGATTTGCTCGCAATGGGCAAAAAGAGACTCGCCGGTACCTTAGCTTGCGTCAGGAAAAACAAAACATCACCTAGAGGTCAAAGGTCAAGGTCACGGGGACGAATACGAGATTGTAAGCTTCGGTACCAGCTTGTGTACCCTCTAGTTTTTTTAGTTTACCGTCCGATTTGCTTGCAATGGAAAAAAGGGACTCGAAGGCACCCCAGCTTGCGTCAGGTAAAATAAAACATCACCTAGAGGTCAAAGGTAAAGGTCACGGGGACGAATACGAGATTCTAAGCTTCGGTACCAGCATGGTGTACCCTCTAGTTTTTTAGTTGACAATCTGATTTGCTCGTAATGGGCAAAAAGGAACTCGCCGGCACGTTAGCTTGCGTCAGGAAAAACAAAAAGTCATCCAGAGGTCAAAGGTCAAGGTCACAGGGACGAATACGAGATTCTAAGCTTCGGTACCAGCATGGTGTACCCTCTAGTTTTTTCGTTTACCGTCCGATTTGCTCGCAATGGGCAAAAAGGGACTCGCCGGCACCTTAGGTTGCGTCAGGAAAAACAAAACATCACCTAGAAGTCAAAGGTCAAGGTTACAGGGACAAATACGAGATTTTAAGCTTCGGTACCTGCTTGTGTACCCTCTAGTTTTTTTGTTTACCGTCCGATTTGCTTGCAATGGGCAAAAAGGGACTCGCCGGCACGTTATCTTGCGTCAGGAAAAACAAAACATAACCTAGAGGTCAAAGGTCAAGGTCACGGGGACGAATACGAGATTTTAAGCTTCGGTACCAGCTTGTGTACCCTCTAGTTTTTTCGTTTACCGTCCTATTTGCTCGCAATGAGGAAAAGGGACTCGCAGGCACCCCAGATTGCGTCAGGAAAAACAAAACATCACCTAGAGGTCAAAGGTCAAGGTCACGGGGACGAATACGAGATTTCAAGCTTCGGTACCAGCTTGTGTACCCTCTAGTTTTTTTGTTTACCGTCCGATTTGCTTGCAATTGGCAAAAAGGGACTCACCGGCACGTTAGCTTGCGTCAGGAAAAACAAAAAGTCATCCAGAGGTCAAAGGTCAAGGTCCTCTGGACGAATACGAGATTGTAAGCTTCGGTACCAGCTTGTGTACCCTCTAGTTTTTTCGTTTACCATCCGATTTGCTCGCAATGGGAAAAAAGGGACTAGCCGGCACCCCACCTTGCGTTAAGAAAAAAAAATCACCTAGAGGTCAAAGGTCAAGGTCACGGGGACGAATACGATATTTCAAGCTTCGGTACCAGCATGGTGTACCCTCTAGTTTTTCGTTTACCGTCCGATGTGCTCGCAATGGGCAAAAAGGGACTCGCCGGCACCTTAGCTTGCGTCAGGAAAAACAAAACATCACCTAGACGTCAAAGGTCAAGGTCAAGGAGTTGCCGCCTCAACCACGCTTTGCAAATGTATTTTAAAATAAAGACTTATATAAGTGCCATTCAACGTGAAAACGTTTCGGATATGCATCCACTGTTTGAAGTGTTCAAAATATTGCAGCTCCATCCGTCACATTAATTCGCCCGCTGATGTAGTGACTAGACGACCAGTAA
Source organism: Chirona hameri (assembly GCA_036785665.1). Classification (NCBI taxonomy): domain Eukaryota; kingdom Metazoa; phylum Arthropoda; class Thecostraca; order Balanomorpha; family Balanidae; genus Chirona; species Chirona hameri. Next base: position 26,688 of record JAXIVJ010004842.1, read on the forward strand.
TTCACCTCCGGAACATTTAGCATATATTTGTCGAGGGAAATGGATTTACACATTCTACGTCATGTGGAAAATATTTCGAAAATACATCAGGTGTCAACACAGGCCAAAGCTATCCGATCTTCCTTCCATCTCTATTAATTTTACGAATAAACGGTTTTGCAAATGTATCGCTTTAATTGCCCCGGTGCGGTAAAGGCGCAAAGTTCAGTAATGCACCTCCAACCCCTCGGCCATACCAATGCCATAAACACGGCATATATGCTATGTACATATTGACTATGAAACACTTGCATATATTAGATGTGCCATGCACTTCAGAACAGGTATAATGGTACCAGGTGGACACTGTCCGTCCAAAATAATACGGCTCCGTCTGGCGCCTTAATTCGGCCGGCGGTGTTACTGACTCAAAGTTCAGTAATGCACCTCCAACTCCCTGGGCATCGAAATACGATAGATGTTGTATATACGCTCTGTACATGTTGACTCTGAAACACTTGGATATATTTGATGTGCTAGAGACTTTAGAAATAGATATAATGGTATCCTTTATCTGTATTATATTACTCTTTATACGGATAAACCGTTCTGCATATGTATCGCTTTAATTGCCTCGGCCCGGTGAAGACACAAAGCTCAGTAATGCACCTCCAACTCCGTGAGCATGGGAGTACCATATGTGTGGCATATATGCTATGTGCATGCTGACTCTGGCAACACTGGTATATATTTGATATGCCAAGCACTATAGAAGTTGGTATAATGGTACCAGGTGGACACCGTCCGCCCAATATAATACGACTGCGTACAGCGTCTTAATTCACTCGGCGGAGTTGCCGCCTCAACCACGCTTTGCAATATATTTTAAAATAAAGACTTATGTAAGTGCCATTCAAAATAAACTGATTATTCTATCGCTCTTGCTACTACGAATACACGGTTCTGCAAATATGTCGCTTTACTTGCCTCGGTCCGGTAAAGACGCGAAGTTCAGTAATGCACCTCCAACTCCATGGGCATGGAAATACCGTAGATGTGGTACAAATGCTATGCATATACTGACTATGAAAGATTGGCATATACCAGGTACGTCAGGAGTGCATTGCATTGCATCAGATGTTTATACCGTCTAAAATATTACGGCTCCGTCCGGCGCCTTAATTCGCCCGGCGGTGTTACTGACTCAGTTCAGTAATGCACCTCAAAGACGCTTAGCAAATATATTTTAAAATAAAAGATTACATACGTTCCACTTAACGTGGAAAACGTTTCGGAACTGCATCAACTTTATAAAGTGCTAAAAATAATGGAGCTCCATCCGTCGCATTAATTCGCCCGCTGCATTGGTAACTAAAAGGTCAGTAATTCACCTCCGGAACATTTAGCATAGATTTGTCGAGGGAAATGGATTTACACATTCTACTTCATGTGGAAAATATTTCGAAAATACATCAGGTGTCACCACAGGCCAAAGCTATCCGATCTTCGTCCCATCTCTATTAATTTTACGAATAAACGGCTTTGCAAATGTATCGCTTTAATTGTCCCGATGCGGTAAAGGCACAAAGTTCAGTAATGCACCTCCAACTACTTGGCCATGGAAATGCCATAAACACGGCATATATGCTATGTACATGTTGACTATAAAAGACTGGCATATATTAGATGTGCCAAACACTTCAGAACAGGTATAGTGGTACCAGGTGGACACCGTCCGTCCAAAAAATACGTCTCTGTCCCGCGCCTTAATTCGCCCGGCGGTGTTACTGACTCAAAGTTCAGTAATGCACTTCCAAATCCATGGGCATCGAAATACGATAGATTTTGTATATAAGCTCTGTACATGTTGACTCTGAAACACTTGGATATATTTCATGTGATAGACACTTTAGAAATAGGTATAATGGTATCCTTTATCTGTATAATATTACTCTTATCGGATAAACGGTTCTGCTATGTATCGCTTTACTTGCCTCGGCCCGGTGAAGACACAAAGTTCAGTAATGCACCTCCGACTCCGTGAGCATGGAAGTACCGTATGTGTGGCATATATGCTATGTGCATGCTGACTCTGCAACACTGGCATATATTTGATGTGCCAAGCACTATAGAAGTTGGTATAATGGTACCAGGACACCGTCCGCCCAAAATGGGCGGACGGTGTCCGGTCCGGTAAATGGACACCGTCCGCCCAATATAATACGACTGCGTGCAGCGTCTTAATTCACTCAGCGGAGTTGCCGCCTCAACCACGCTTTGCAAATATATTTTAAAATAAAGACTTATGTAAGTGCCATTCAAAATAAACTGATTCTTCTATCGCTCTTGCTACTACGAATAAACGGTTCTGCAAATATGTCACTTTAATTGCCTCGGTCCGGTAAAGACGCGAAGTTCAGTAATGCACCTCCAACTCCATGGGCATGAAAATACCGTAGATGTGGTACAAATGCTATGCATATACTGACTATGAAAGATTGGCATATACCAGGCACGTCAGAAGTGCATTGCATTGCATCAGGTGTTTATACCGTCTAAAATATTACGGCTTCGTCCGGCGCCTTAATTCGCCCGGCGGTGTTAGTGACTCAGTTTAGTAATGCACCTCAAAGACGCTTAAAAAATATATTTTAAAATAAAGGATTATATACGTTCCACTTAACGTGAAAAACGTTTCGGAACTGCATCAACTTTATAAATGGCTAAAAGTAATGGAGCTCCATCCGTCGCATTAATTCGCCCGCTGCATTGGTGACTAAAATGTCAGTAATTCACCTCCGGAACATTTAGCATAGAGATGTCGGGAAGAAGGATTTAAACATTCTACTTCATGTTAAATTTGTATATGTCGCTTTAATTGCCTCGGTCCGGTAAGGACGCGAAGTTCAGTAATGCACCTCCAACTCCATGGGCATGGAAATACAGTAGATGTTGTACAATTGCTATGCATATGCTGACTATAGAAGATTGGCATATACCAGGCACTTCAGAAGTGCGTTTCATTGTATCAGGTGTTTATACCGTCTAAAATAACACGGCTCCGTCCGGCGCCTTAATTGGCCCGGCGGTGTTAGTGACTCAGTTCAGTAATGCATCTCAAAGACGCTTAGCAAATATATTTTAAAATAAAGACTTATATACGTTCCACATAACGTGAAAAACGTTTCGGAAGCACATCAACTGTATACAGTGCTAAAAATAATGCACCTCTATCCAAGGGAGCCGCCACCTTCCGAAAGTTGGGGGGGGGGGGGGGGAACGGAGGCATTCTGAAGTCGATTCTTTCCATGCAACGCCCATATGCGTAATGTTAAAATAAAAAAATGTGTGTGGGGGGGGGGGACATGCCCCCCCCCCCCTCCTCCCCCTGTGGGGGAGCCCCTGCCTCTATCCTTCGCATTAATTCGCCCGCTGCATTGGTGACTAAAATGTCAGTAATTCATCTCCGAAACATTTAGCATAGATTTGTCGACGGAAAGAGATTTACACATTCTACTTCATGTGGAAAATATTTCGAAAATACATCAAGTGTCAAGACAGGCCAAAGCTATCCGATCTTCCTTCCATCTCTCTTACTCTTACGAAGAAACGATTCTGAAAATGTATCGTTTTAATTGCCCCGATGCGGTAAATATGCAAAGTTCAGTAATGCACCTCCAACTCCTCGGCCATAGCAATGCCATAAAAACGGCATATATGGTATGTAGATGTTAACTATGAAAGACTGGCATATAGTGGATGTGCCAAGCACTTCAGAACAGGTATAATAATAGTACCAGGTGGTCACCGTCCGTCCAACATATTACGGCTTCGTCCGGCGCCTTAATTCGCCCGGCGGTGTTACTGACTCGAAGTTCAGTAATGCACCTCGAAGACGCTCAGCAAATATATTTTAAAATAAAGGCTTATATACGTTCCACTAAACGTGAAAACGTTTCGGAACTGCATCAACTTTATACAGTGCTAAAAATAATTCAGCTCCATCCGTCGCATTAATTCGCCCACTGCATTGGTGACTAAAAGGTCAGTAATTCACCTTCCGAACATTTAAGATAGAGATGTCGAGGGAAAAGGATTTGCACATTCTACTGCATGCGATTTTTTCTCTCTCCCAAATACATCAGGTGTCAACAAAATCAAAAACTATCCGATCTTCCTTCCATCTCTATGACGCTTACGAATAAACGGTTCTGAAAATGTATCGTTTAAATTGCCCCGGTGCGGTAAAGGCGCAAAGTTCAGTAATGCACCTCCAACCCCTCGGCCATAGAAATGCCCTAAACACGGCATATATGCTATGTACATGTTGACTATGAAAGACTGGCATATATTAGATGTGCCATGCACTTCAGAACAGGTATAATGGTACCAGGTGGACGCCGTCCGTCCAAAATAATACGTCTCTGTCCCGCGCCTTAATTCGCCCGGCGGTGTTACTGACTCAAAGTTCAGTAATGCACCTCCAACTCCCTGGGCATCGAAATACGATATATGTTGTATATAGGCTATGTACAGGTTGACTATGAAAGACTGGCATATATTAGATGTGCCATGCACTTCAGAATAGGTATAATGGTACCAGGTGGACACTGTCCGTCCAAAATAATACGTCTCCGTCCGGTGCCTTAATTCGGCCGGCGGTGTTACTGACTCAAAGTTCAGTAATGCACCTCCAACTCCCTGGGCATCGAAATACGATAGATGTTGTATATACGCTATGTACAGGTTGACTATGTACACTTGCATATATTTGATGTGCTAGACACTTTAGAAATAGGTATAATGGTATTCTTTATCTGTATTTGATTACTCTTACTGATAAACGGTTCTGCTATGTATCGCTTTACTTGCCTCGGCCCGGTGAAGATACAAAGTTCAGTAATGCCCCTCCGACTCCGTGAGCATGGAAGTACCGTATGTGTGGCATATATGCTATGTGCATGCTGACTCTGCAACACTGGCATATATGTGATATGCCAAGAACTATAGAAGTTGGTATAATGGTACCAGGTGGACACCGTCCGCCCAATATAATTCGACTGCGTCCAGCGTCTTAATTCACTCGGCGGAGTTGCCGCCTCAACCACGCTTTGCAAGACTTATGTAAGTGCCATTCAACGTGAAAAAAAACGTTTCGGATATGCATCAACTGTTTGAAGTGTTCAAAATATGGCAGCTCCATCCGTCGCATTAATTCGCCCGCTGCTGTAGTGACTAGACGGTCAGTAATTCACCTCCGGAACATTTAACAAAGATTTGTCGAGGGAAATGGATTTACACATTATACTTCATGTGGAAAATATTTCGGAAATACAGCAAGTGTAAAGAGAGGCCAAAGCTATCCGATCTTCCTTCCATCTCTATTAATTTTACGAATAAACGGTTTTGAAAATGTATCGTTTTAATTGCCCCGGTGCGGTAAAGGCACAAAGTTCAGTAATGCACCTCCAACTCCTCGGCCATAGCAATGCCATAAACACGGCATATATGCTATGTACATATTGACTATGAAAGACTGGCATATATAAGATGTGCCAACAACAACAACAACAACAACAACAACAACAACAACAATATTTATTTTCATAACGATGATGGTACAGACATTGTCCAGGTGATGGTGCAAAAGCTTGAGCTTAATTCTGGGCACCAACACCTGGTCAAAGTGCAAGAAAAAAAAGAAGTGGTTCAGTTACCACGACCAGTGAGGAGGAGTGGGCCAGTTATCAAGTAAGGGATGAGAGATGAGCCAGTGCAGATCCGTGGACAAGACGTTTACGAGAGCCTTGAGGTACTTTCTAAGAATTGTTGGAAAGCAGCGGAGATCAGTGGTACGGTATGTTTTGTTGTGTTTTGGCCAAAGAGAAGTGTGTTGATTTTGGTTGTGTCTGGTAAGCCTTGAAAGTCAATGTGTAGGTGTGCAGAAATTTGTCTTGAAAGGTTGAATCTCGCGGTGGTATACAGTGGACAGTAAAGAAGGAAATGAGTTGTGTTTTCTTGGTTGTGACCGCAGGTACAAGCAGGGGTTGTGACTTTCTGTATAGAGTATTGGTGTGCGTTCAATTTTGACATCCCCAGTCTGATCTGTGTGTGAAGGGTGTTGCCTAGTTTGGTTCCTAATGTGAAGTAGTGTGATGGTGGTGGTGTGCCATGTAGTGATTTAACATTGTGTTCAAACTGTTTACGGCTTTGGCATGTCCGGATGCAATGAGGCAGGAAGTTCCAATTTCGCGACGTGTTTGGGATAAAGGATCTCTGGTAGCTGGATGTCCGGGAGTGGGGGACTGTCAGTTGGTCTGCGTTTCTGAGAACTCGTCCTGTGTCTCGTCGTCTTGTCTCGGGAATCATATGTCTAATGTAGTCTGGTATGTGAGTTGTGTTGTCTTTAAGCTTTCTATATAGCAGTAGTCTGTGAATTTTACGCCTCGTCTTCAGGCTGTCCCATCCCAGTGCAAGCCTCAGCTTATGTGTTGATGTCCGCGGTAGTGTGTTAGTAACTATCCTCGCAGCTCTATTTTGCAGTCTTTCCAATCTCAGTTCGTCAGATATCGTCAGATGTCCGTCGTAGATACAGTCGCAGTAGTCAAAGTGTGGTTGTATGTAAGTCTTATAAATTGTGTCGAGTACTTGGCGTGGCAGAAATTTAGCTATCGGGTAAAGCGGACTGAGAGCAATATTAATTTTGCGTACAATAGTGTTAATATGGGCATGGAATCGGAGGTCATTCGATAAAGTTAACCCTAAATGTTTGTGGGTATCAGTTTTGGTGATTGATTGTCCGGTGAAGGTAAGTAGAGGTGATACATGATGTGCTCTGCTACTAAAGGTCTGGGTTAGGGTTTTTGATGGGCTAAATGTGATAACCCACTGCCTTCCATAGTTTTCTATCGTGTTTAGGTCATTTTGGAGGGAAACTTGTGCATGATTCAGGGTGTCGGGTGTGTAAGAAGCATATAACGATATGTCATCAGCATAGAAGAGAGCTGTGTTTGTCAGTCGGTTAGAAAGTCCGTCAAGATAGAGGAGGGCAAGTAATGGTCCCAGGATGGATCCCTGTGGGCATCCAGCGTTTATTGTCAAAGCTGTCGAGAAGGTGTTTCCTATTCTAACTTTGTGTCTGCGGTCAGTTAGGTATGATTTTAACCAGTTAAGTAATGAGCCAGAAATAGAGTAGTCGTTTTCACATTTGAATAGGAGTCCATCGTGCCAGATTCTGTCAAAGTATTTTGTCACGTCCAAGTACACTGCTGTGAAGTCATGTCCTTTGTGCAGTGAGTTATAGAGACAATCTGTCATGTATGCCAGTTGCATTTGAGTGTTGTGATGAGGTCTGTACCCGCTCTGCATGTCAGAAAGGAGCGAGTTATCAGTTAGGTGATTGTAGATGTGTCTAAATACGATTTTTTCCAAAACTTTTGAAAGGCAACAGAGTAGGCTAATTGGCCTGTAATTATGGGGATCAGATGCTGATCCCTTGCGTTTAAAAATTGGTGAAATGTTGGCTTCTTTCCAAAGATTGGGGAATTTAGAGTCAGTAAGAGACTTATTAAAGAGTTTAGTCAATGGTTTAGCTATGAGGATTGCAGTCATTTTTAATATTTTTGTAGGGAGTTGATCTGGGCCTGTTGATTTATGCGGATCCAGAGAGTTCAGTACTGACAGGACCTCTTGTTCAGTGACAGTTATATGATTGAGAGCAGGTACAGTCTCAGGTCTTGGAGCGGGATGTGGAAGGGTCGGTGTTGTGGGAAGTTGAGTCTGTGCAACAAAGTGTCTGTTGAGAGCTGTGGCCTTTTCCTCGTCAGTTGTCGCCATGTGCTGACTGTGTGTTTCGAGTGGTGGTATGCTTGTACAGTGCGTGGGTGTTATTGTCTGTTTTAATATTTTGTGGTACTGGTATGGATTGTGTTTGTGTGTGAGAAGCTTGTGAACCTGTTTTGTCGTGTGCTGGTCTTTGCAGTCTTTGTTGAGTTTGGTTACAAAGTTCCTCTGTAGTCGCCATGCTTCCCAGTCATGAGTCAGGTCAGTTTGTTTCGCTATTTTAAAGAGTCGGTCACGTTTATTCATGTGATGTTTCAAATGTCCAGTCATCCACGGTTTATCCCTCGGTCTTATGCATATTATTTTCCTAGGGATTGCTTTATGAGCGGCTGCTAAGATTGCAGAGGTAAATTTTTCGGTAGCAATATCTATATCGTAACAGAGTATGTCTTCCCAATCGGTAGTCTGTATGAGTCTAGTTAGTTTGTCTGCGTCAAGTCTGCTGTAGTCCCATATTGTCCTGGTCTGAGTGGGCGTGGGAGATGATGGTAGGTTTGTAGATATAAAAATGGGAAGGTGATCCATTTTACCAAAAGAAGACAGTGTCCCTACGCTAGTTACCATATCTTTATTGTTGGTTATGGCGAGGTCTCTAAGATTTGCTACTGTTTCTGTTATTCTTGTTGGGGATGTAATTAGTTGAGCGAGTTCTAGTGTATCTAATGTATGACTAAATCTTATATCGAAGGGTGTTATTCCACTATTACCTGTGTTTGGTCCAGCGTTCTGGGCGTATTTGTTTTCTAGGAATATGTTGCCAGTGTTAAAATCTAGTACGAATATTCCTAGTGGTGAAAGTGAGTTGGCTAAGGCAATGCTTTCAATGAATCTGACATTAAAGTCTTCTAACCTATCAACTGTAAGGCCTGGTGGAAGGTAAAGACTGCATAGGATTATTGATTTTCCGTTTAGTGATACTTTTGCCCATACCCAGTCTTCTCCTTCAATTTCTAAGTTGTGTAGCCTCTTTATTGCTAAATTAGTGCGGGTGTATATAGCAGTGCCTCCACCGTCTCTATTTCTATTGTTTAAATAAGGCGTATGGAAGTCTGGCAGCTCATATTGACTAGGGTGGACTGAATCGTCAAGTTTTGTCTCGCTAACCATCAAAATGTCTACATTGTTTGCGTTTACAAATACTGATAGTTCGTCTAGTTTGGATGGAATGCTATTGATGTTAACGTGGCAAATGTTTAGGTTACTGATGCTCGGACCAGGATTAGTTTCGATACCGCTGATTATGAGTAGTAATGCTGTAATGAGGCATTTCCCCAGAATCTCCCATTGACGTACTGTGATGTGTTTTGTGGTGATGTTTTGCGGTGATGCTATGGTGTGTTTTGTGTATACTGGGGATGTCAAGAGTTGTGTTGTGTTGTGCGCTACTACTGAAATGTGGAGTAGTTTGGTTACGCTGCAAATGTGTGAACGGAGCTGGAAAGGGAAGATGTCATGCTCCACAGATCCGCACCGGCCTGCAAGGTAATGACCGACCATTAGCACAAGTCAAACGAACCGTGGTGGCCGGGCTCGACAGGGGAAATAATATACACGATACAATCAAACAAGTGGAGAACAGTACAACTTGAACCAGTTTTGCTTTAACTTTACGATAACAGTGAACAAGTGGAGAGCAATACAACTTGAACGAGTTCTGCATTAACTATACGATAACAGTGAACAATATATTACCTCGGTGTGCAGTGAAACATGGAACACAGGTCTGAGGGCAAACCAGCGGCAGCACCACCGGCGGGGCGGTGTAGGTTCCGGTTACACGTACGTCAGCGTCTGTCGCTGTCCTAGTGGTCCCACTCGCAAAACCAGCAGCATCACTTTAATACAGCGAACCTCACAGCAACGCCAAACCCACTAATATACTATAATAGTATACGATAACATATACACAAACAGGTGAACAGCAGTACAACAGTTACGGTAAACATTATTAGGTATGCTTGGAAACTAAACGCAAACTGCAGTCATCAAAAATTAACATTATATCCAAACCAAGGCGATAATATCACAGCGAGGCCACGAACGGCAAGGCAACAAACCAGCGGTAGCACCTCCGGCGGAGCGGTGTAGGTACCGGTTACACTCACGTCAGTCAGTGTCTGCCACTGTCCCAATCGCAGAACCGGCGGCGTCACTCCCACACGACCCACACAGCACCGCCCCGCCCACATCACCGGGGCCGCCACCGCGGGACTGATCGCCGCTCGCGGCCTGACCTGGGCGACCGCAGCACCGCAGCGGCGCAGCCAGGCACCCGCAAAGGGGCGGCCGGCGCCTCCGCAGACAAGTGTCACACTGCTCCGCAGCCAAGGGTCTGCCGGCGGCAGCGACGTGACTAGCGCGTGGAACCGCTACCGGCACGTGCGCTGGTTTCCCTGCGAGACTTCCTTGTAACAGGCACAAAGCCGTCGCTGCTGTCGCCTCTTCCTTCAGCGGCTCCTGTGGCTGCAGGGTCTCCGCGGCTGGCGGCAGCGGCGGAGTTAGGTCCTGGCGAAGGGGGCGGCGGAGAGTCGCCGCCGACCAGACGGACCAGGTCGTCCAGCGAGCGGATCACTGTGGTTGGGTCGCCGTTTCGTACCTTCGCCTTGAGCTTGCCGGCGTCAGACCAGACAGCCCAGAGACGGCCGTCCTTCCTCAGCTGACGTCCCCGGTACATAATCTCTTGATTCGTCTTGGTCAGGCTGTCAGACACGAAAATGTTGCCCGCCACCGCCCTGGTAATATAGTCGCTCGGTGTCAGCCCCGGGGACCTCAGCTTACGGCGAGCATCGTAGAGCTCCTGCCTCTTCTCAAAGCTCCGCAGCCGCACTATGATGGGCCGAGTCCGGCCCGCCGCCAGCCGACCAAGCCGATGCGCCACGTCGATCTCGTTGTGCATGTCGACGCCGACGACGCGACCCAGCTCCACCATCTTGTCGCGTACCGATTCGTTGGCCTGCTCCGGCAGGCCGGACACGACATAGCACTTCATAGCACTTCATAACAGTTATATGAAGCCAAGCACTTCATAACAGTTATAATGGTACCAGGTGGACACCGTCCGTCCAAAATAATACGTCTCTGTCCGGCGCCTTAATTCTGCCGGCGGTGTTACTGACTCAAAGTTCAGTAATGCACCTCCAACTCCATCGGCATCGAAATACGATATATGTTGTATATAAGCTCTGTACATGTTGACTCTGAAACACTTGCATATATTTGATGTGATAGACACTTTAGAAATAGGTATAATGGTATCCTTTATCTGTATTATATTACTCTTATCGGATAAACGGTTCTGCTATGTATCGCTTTACTTGCCTCGGCCCGGTGAAGACACAAAGTTCAGTAATGCACCTCCAATCCTTGAGCATGGAAGTACCGTATGTGTGGCAAATATGCTATGTGCAGGCTGGCTCTGCAACACTGGGATATATTTGATATGCCAAGCACTATATAAGTTGGTATAATGGTACCAGGTGGACACCGTCGCTAACGGCGATCGCACGCGCTATAAAGCGCTGAACCGCGAGTGTCGGGCTGCGATTCGGCGTGACTGTAGGGACGAGGTGCATCGGTGTATTGCCGAGTCTAACCGGTCCTCAATTTGGCGTTGCCTCAAGCCAATCATTGGGGATGGTAAGTCTGGTGCTGGCACAGTCCTGAATGTACAGCCTGACGTGCTTAACCGTTATTTTGTCGATGTCGGTCCCACTACTGCCGCTGCCGTACCTCCGCCCAGCCGGATTGTGCCCGTTTTACTGCCGCGTGTTCTGACCTGCTCGTTTCAAGTTCAACCTGTGACTCTTGAATCACTTTTTTATACTCTCGCTAACATGAAATCGTCTAAATCTTGCGGAGCTGATGGCATTAGCGTTTACATGTTGCAGCAGTGCTTCCATGGGTTTGGGCACGTCTTGCTCGATATTGTTAACTCTAGTTTGACCGCCGGTTCGGTGCCGCAGCCGTGGAAGCACGCCCTTGTCACGCCTCTCCCTAAAACGTCCGACGTGTCTGATCCCTCCAAATTCCGGCCGATCTCTGTTGTACCGGGTGTAGCCAAAATTGTTGAACGTGTTGTTCACCATCAACTCAACGCGTACTTTGAAAAACACCGCCTGTTCTCGAGTACTCAGCACGCGTACAGGCGGCGCCATTCGACCGAAACAGCACTCACGGTGCTTTCGGACCGCATTCTCTCTGGTATGGATAACACTGAAATTACGATACTTATTCTAGCTGACCTTTCAAAATGCTTTGATGTGGTGAACCATGACGCGCTGCTCTCCAAACTTAGGTTGTACAATGTAGACACGCGCTGGTTTGAGTCATATCTAGCCAATCACTCCCAGCAGGTGCAAACCCGTGACAGAAGCGGTCAGCTTGTGCGCTCGGCATCCCTGCCCAACACCATGGGGGTGTATCAGGGGACAGCACTGGGTCCAATTATGTTTTCAATTTTCTCCAATGATCTTGCCATGCACGCTCATGGCGCTGAAATTGCTCAATACGCAGACGATGTCCAAATTTGGAAAACCGGCAAAAAACATGACATCGTAGCACTGATTTCGTCATTGGAGAACACCCTTGCCGTGGTTTCGGACTGGTTCAGCTCTAATTCTATGAAAGTAAACACATCAAAAACTCAGCTTATTGTTTTCGGAACCAAAAATACGTTGCGTGATCTCCCCCCAATCGAAATCAAATTTGGCACATCCGTTGTAACTGAAAGCCGTACAGTAAAAAATATTGGTCTAGTGATGGATAGACACCTTTCCTTTGATGACCACATCAGTCAACTGGTCGCCAGGTGCACTGGTGCCCTGATCGCCCTATCTCACTCGAGGCACGTCCTTCCATCATATACCGTGGCCTTTGTTGTGAACGCCCTTGTAGTAAGCTCGATACGGTATTGCATGTCTGTTTACGGCACCTGTGGCAAAACGCAGATGCATCGGGTTCAAAAGCTTCTGAACTTCTGTGCTCGTGTCATAAGCGGTCGCCGTAAACACGATCATATATCCGGAGTGCTAAATGAACTTGGGTGGCTTAGTGCTGAGCAACTGGTCAAATACCATCAGCTATGCTTGCTAAAATCTGTGCTCGCAACTGGTCTCCCGCATGATATCGCCGAAATGTTCTCCTATGTCTCGACAGTGCATAACACCAGACAGACTGGGCAGTTGTCATGCCCTCGAGCTAAGACGGGTTCTGGGGTTAGGCGTTTTGTCCATTGTGGTGTTTTGTTCAATGGTCTTCCACCAGACCTTAGGGACCTCAGAATGGCGCCTTTCAAGCGCAGACTTAAGCAGCTGCTGCTCTCTGAGTCGGTGTAGTGCGTACTGTATGGCGTGTAACGTGGTGGTGCTCGGCGGCGCACTTGCTTATCATGAATGCTTGTTGTATGTATGTGTTTTACCTCTAGTCCCATATCTTGATGCTCTTGCCTTTTAATATGACGTGGACGCAGAATAGCTACTGTACTGTGGATGTTGTCTGATTGAATACATAAACATAAACATAAATATAATACGACTGCGTACAGCGTCTTAATTCACTCGGCGGAGTTGCCGCCTCAACCACGCTTTGCAAATATGTTTTAAAATAAAGGCTTATGCAAGTGCCATTTAAAATAAACTGATTCTTCTATCGCTCTTGCTACTACGAATAAACGGTTCTGCAAATATGTCGCTTTAATTGTCTCGGTCCGGTAAAGACGCGAAGTTCAGTAATGCACCTCCAACTACATGGGCATGGAAATACCGTAGATGTGGTACAAATGCTATGCATATATAACTGACTATGGAAGATTGGCATATACCAGGCACTTCAGAAGTGCGTTTCATTATTTCAGGTGTTTATACCGTCCAATATAATACGATTCTGTGCGGCGCCTTAATTCGGCCGTCATTGTCCTAGTGACTGAAAGTTCAATAATGCACCTCAAACAAGCTTGGCAAATATATTTGAAAATGAAGGCTTATATACGTTCTGCTTATCGTGAAAAACAATTGGGATGTGCATCAACTGCTTAAAGTGCTGAAAATAATGCAGCTCCATCCGTCGCATTAATTCGCCCGCTGTTGTGACTAGAAGTTCAATAATTAACCTCCGGAACATTTAGCATAGATTTGTCGAGGGAAATGGATTTACACATTCTACTTCATGTGGAAAATATTTCGAAAATACCTCAGGTGTTAACAACAGCCAAAGCTATCCGATCTTCCTTCCATCTCTATTACGCTTACGAATAAACGGTTCCGAAAATGTATCGTTTGAATTGCCCCGGTGCGGTAAAGGCGCAAAGTTCAGTAATGCACCTCCAACTCTTCGGCCATAGCAATGCTATAAACACGGCATATATGGTATGTACATGTTGACTGTGAAAGACTGGCATATATTAGATGTACCAAGTACTTCAGAACAGGTATAATGGTACCAGGTGGACACTGTCCGTCCAAAATAATACGTTTCTGTCCGGCGCCTTATTTCGCCCGGCGGTGTTACTGACTCAAAGTTTAGTAATGCACCTCCAGCACACTCTGTTAAACAAAGCATTATATACGTTCCACTTAACGTGAACGCATTTTAGTTGTGCATCAACGGTTAAAAGTGGTCAAAATAATACAGCTCCATCCGTTGCATTAAATCGACCGCTGCATTGGTGACTAAAAGGTCAGTAATTCACCTTCGGCACAATTAACATAGAGATGTCGAGGGAAAGGGATTTACACATTCTACTTGAAGTGGAAGATATTTCGAAAATATACCAGGTGTCAACACAGGCCAAAGCTATCCGATCTTCCTTCCATCTCTATTACTCTTACGAATACACGGTTCTGCAAATGTTCGGTACGGTAAAGACGCAAAGTGCAATACTGCCCCTGCAACTCCATGGGAATGGAAATATCGTAGATGTGGCATATATGCTTTGCATACGAATAGCATATGGTGCCGAGCTATCAATAGCCCGTCGTTTTATTTCGTCTGATACCGTAGTGACGGAAAGTTCAGCGACCCCAAGTGTGACATGTATTGTTGTGCGCGTGCGTCGCTGCGTTGCGGCAGCCCGGCTCTGACATGGGATGCGCCGTTGTGGTAAAAGTCGGTGGCTATAGGTGAAATGTTTCGAATACTTTATCTCAATTATGAATAAAATCTCATCCCATCCGGCTCGGTTCATTTACCAGTCGAGCCAACAGTACCATAAACGAAATACGGAAGGTCCGTTTCATCCTTTATTCCCGGTCAGAAGAGCCGGCTTGGCTCACTGATCGGGGTACCGCGGGGCAGATGGGGTTGCCGGGACACCTGGGATGCAGGGCAGCAGGGCAAATATGTTGGAGCACCGGGTCTGACGTGACGGCGGACGTCTCTTCACCGGGTACTGCTCGCATACTGCCCGAAGTACTTCCCGGAACGCCTGTAACGGGACAAGTTCCGTTATGCATTACAATACACAATTAGTTGGTATTTCGGATGCTTTTTAAGTAGCAGAAATAGACAAGGTTATATTTAATACATTATTCGTATTATAGTAATATCCATTTTCACGAAGGATTATTGCGCTGAAAAAGTTTCTGAAAGATTCTGAAAGTTTTGAAAAACTACACAACTTTTACATGCGATTTTTGGCTAGAAATGTCCCTCGTAATTTTGTAATATGTGTGTAAGAATACAATATGTACAAAGAATAAGGTAAGAATACAATACAAAATTGCGGTTAAGTGGTAATAAGCAAGATAAGTATTGATCGAATCTTCCTGAAAAGTTTCAGGAAGATTCTATGCTATATCGAGTCGTTAGCTCGAAAGCGTTCTTGGGGAATGCCATGTCTCGTGCAGACGACAGATGTGCAATGATAGCGATATGACTGATGACTTCCGGTTGGATTTAGAGCTCGCGCAGAGGGCGGGGCTAACCCGCGCCCCGCTGGGGAGGGGGAGGGCCTGTGTTGACTTCCGGTTGGAAGTAGAGCAAGCGCAGAGCGCGGGGCCCCCTAACCCGCTGCGGGGGGTGGGCAAAATCTGCCCTCCCCGGTTTTCTCAATAACTTGAAAACTATGATAGATATCGACGTGAAACTTTAAATACCTTATGCTACATCAATTGTACGTCTTCGCACCCAATTTTAGTCAAATTGAATATTTGGAAGATAATGACGTTTTAATGACGTCATGCCATGCCATTTATGGTGGAAAAGCGATGCGTTTGACATCATAGAAAATAGAGTTGTGATGTACATTACAAATACAAACCGTCAAGAGAAAGGAAATCGCATTCTCTTCCAAATGGCTATCTCAGATTTGCAACATATTGTTTTTTTTAAACAGAAACAAAAACATGTTTTTTTTGGAAGAATTTCCACAAAATCGTATTATAACGTATTATTTTGGACGGACGGTGTCCACCTGGCACATGCAGAACTTTATATACTTAGGGGGATGCAGGTGCATCCCCAATGTTATGATCTGCATCCCCAGTCCTTCATCTGCATCCCCAATAATATGACTTACTGTCTGCCAGATAGGGTTTTGGTCATTTTGGTCATTTTGGCTGGGGGAAGAATGAGACACTGTACAAATATACAGGGGCGTACCGCGTAGGATCATATTCAGTTGAGGGGGATTTAGCCCTCTCAACTTGTGGCTCAGCCCCCCTCCCCTCCCAACTTGTCATTCAGCTCCCCCCCAACTTTAAAATAAATATATGTTATAGATGCAAAAACAATATTAAAGGAAAAAGGCACAGTACCAACACAACTGACGGGATACAGGTAAAGGGTCATAAACACTAAAGAACAACCTACCTATTGACACACAGGTATCCTTTTTCAATTTCAGACACACAAAATGTCAATCTAGGTGCTTACATAAAAAACATGAACAAAGCAAGAATGTGTGTAGGATATTTCAGTTTTCACATTGTGCGTAGTTCTGGATAATGGACAGGTCACATATTACAATACACCCTTAAATTGGCCAAATGTGTTAACATTTGAGTATAAATATGTTGGTGAAATTGACACCTAATTAAGAATTTGACCAATAATATAAATATGTTGTGTCTGAAAAGCATACCAATCATCCTGAGCTGGAAAAACAGCAGAAATTATCATAGACCTAAACAAAATGGGCTACAAGTCAGGATTATCACAACACTCAATTTGTGAGCCTCACAAACATTATTTTCACAATATATACCTGGTCATTGTGTTGAAAAGTGGAGGGCCACATCAGTGAAGGTCATTTTAAAGGAAATAGTTCACCTTCGGAAAATTTTCAGAACACGATTTTATTATATTTTTTAATACAGTTTATTTTTTTCTTTTCAAAAATGGTCCTACATCGCGCCAATTCAGGACAGAAGGTCGTAAATTATTAATGTTATGGTGTGCGTTATTGGTCTGCGCATGCTCAGACCAGTGCTGGCACTCTCAGACGGTACGGTATATCATATATGCGCCGCATTCCTTCGCCAAGAAGTCAAATATCTTCGGCTGGAGAGTCTTTTCAGCCAAGAAAAGTTGCAGATAAGGATTTCTCAACACGGGCTACAAAACTGCTATTTCAGTTCAAAATCCCATGTTGAAGGTGAACTATTTCCTTTAAAAGAACAAAAGGCTTATTCAACACCATTCAAACAGTGTTAGTGTTCTATTGCCCTGATTCAAACCAAGTTATACGGAAACAGCACAAATATTGAAAGCAATACAAGATAAATGCGCCATACTTTGGCATGACTGCGCCGTATTTGTCTCTTTTATTTTTCTAAAGTACTGCCTAGTTTTGTATTAACATAAAGATGAAGGCATACTAAAATGCCGTTACTGCCTAGTTTGTTTGCCTTGTGGGAAATATGTTGCATGTATTTTTGTTATTTATTTTTACATCTCAGCTGTGCCTGTAATATGTAGAAGCCCTGGACCATTGGCATCACCAGACATTTTAAGTTCGAGAGGAAGTCTTTCTGGTAGACGTTCGCGTCCTAAGAAACGACTTTTACTAGGAATGAATAAATCACATTTTGCACCCAAAAAAAAACAGGTTTGGTGTCGAGGCAAGCCTCCGATTTCATCAATCAGGCCCATTTTTCCGAACCTTAAAGGGACACTGCCACCTTCCCAAAAGTTGTCAAATGTACGCCGTTTGTGGTGCAAAATATGAAGTAATTGCTGCCGAACACGATTATGACATTTGTTTCTAGCAAACAGTGCTCAATTTCATAAAAAGTTAAGTTTTAATATTTGGGTTGATGACGTCATATTGAGCTCTAGAGAGCTATACAGAAATCCTTTACGCAACCAAAGTATGGCACAATTATTTCGAGACAATTCTGGCGCTTTGAATACAAAACAAACCAGTTAACAAACCATTTGAAACACGCAAATATCTCCAAGGTTTACCTTAAAACAAGTCGACTATCATCACCATTGGGTAAAGAGAGACAACGTCATCGGTTTTAAACCCCTATTCAAATACACGTGGGGTTTATTTGTTACAATTGTCAAGACCAAGCTCGAATTTGTTTTCGAATAGACCTATGTGGTTGTTTTAACTGCTACCCTACTTAATTTCAAAGCAAATCCAACAACATGGCTATCTCAACTCAAAACTAATGTTAAAGGAAATAGTTCACCTTCGGAAAATTTTCAGAACACGATTTTATTATATTTTTTAATACAGTTTCTTTTTTTCTTTTCAAAAATGGTCCTACATCGCGCCAATTCAGAACAGAAGGTCGTAAATTATTGATTTTATGGTGTGCGTTATTGGTCTGCGCATGCTCCATAACAGTGCTGGCACTTTCAGACGGTACGGTACATCATATATGCGCCGCATTCCTTCGCCAAAAAGTCAAATATCTTCGGCTGGAGAGTCTTTCCAGCCAAAAAAAAGTTGCAGATAAGGATTTCCCAACACGGGCTACAAAACTGCTATTTCAGTTCAAAACCCCATGGTGAAGGTGAACTATTTCCTTTAAGGTGGGAATGTCCCTTTAAAGGAAATAGTTCACCTTCAATATTAGTTTTAAACTGAGATAGCAGTTTCGTAGCCCGTGTTGGGAAACCCCTATCTGCAAGTTTTCTTGACTGAAAAGACTCTCCAGCCAAATATATTTGAGTTTTTGGCGAAGGAATGCGGTGCTGGCGAAAGAATGTTGTACTGGTTTTAGCCCGGGCAGAGGCTATACCATCAGCCAATCAGCTTGCAGCTGGTGCTAGCAAGCGATCGCTGGCCGCCGGTTGGCACATCTCCAATGCGAGCCTATCTTTACGCGACTACTTTCGAATCTGATTGGCTGAACCATTGTTTACATTCGCGTGACGTCAGGACTCTGACTCAGAGAGTATGCATATAGTTTTGATAAACAATACAAATGTACGGCTTTCTGTCCTGAATTGGCGCGATATAATGCCATTTTTGACAATATAAAAATAAATTGTATTAAAAAATATAATCAAATCGTGTTGGGTAAAAATTTTTGAAGGTGAACTATTTCCTTTAAAGGGAGATAATGACCTTTTGATTTTGTTAGCAACACTTTCTTTGGCTACCGTTATGGTATTAAAATGATGTGATCTAAATTTAAGAATTAAATACAATTATTCCCTAATTCAAAGTTGGAAGTTTGGGCAAATTTATGATCGGTATTTTCCCTACACTATTGGAAAGCGCAACATCTGGCGCTTTTGTGTCAATCTGTTCAACGTTGTTGAATGGGCACTTATAAACAAATCGCCGACACTAAATAGGTTGCCATCGGGGGCCTACCTAAACTGCCGATTTCAATGCACTTTTTTAAAATGATTGTTGATTGTTCATAA
Source organism: Chirona hameri (assembly GCA_036785665.1). NCBI lineage: Eukaryota > Metazoa > Arthropoda > Thecostraca > Balanomorpha > Balanidae > Chirona > Chirona hameri. The sequence goes on from JAXIVJ010004842.1 coordinate 46,332, forward strand.
AAGTTTGGCACATATTCGCAAAAGATAGAATGCAGGAAACATATTGCATACCTTCATGATAAATAACAATGCGTAGGGAGGCTAATTTACTGAATACGTTACCGAGTGCTTGCTGATTATAAGCGTGGAGCGCTTATCAACTATGAATTGAAATATCTCGCGGTAGGAATTGTTATATGCAAAATGTGATGAATTTACAATATATTTTGGTCTCGTCTATCGATTTCAGGTGCTAACTCCATTTTTTGTACAAGGTGTCAAAAACAAGACGCTCGTCATCGGACACTCCTCACACTACTTGTTGTTGTTGATGGTTACAGAGTTGCAGTGGCTTATGTTTATGACGCATGGTACGTTTGGTGCTACGCTGGCACTGGCACTGCCGCAGGCTGCCGTATCCACAGACGCGGTATATGCTCTTCCTGACATGATGCTTGTCGAGATCGCTCGCTGTACTTCAATGTCGGCTTCAGCGTAGCTTCCGAGGCTCCTGACGCTCTTATGACCTGTTACTTGGGCCACATATTCACGAGGGCAGCCGGCATCAAGCGCCCGTTTTACGCTCGTTTTTCGCACAGAGTGGTTGCTTTTTCGTCCTGCAATGCCACCTGCCGAACACGCATTTTTCATCAGGTTACTGATGGAGTTCACTCCGAGTGGACCACACTTGAACCATACAGGATCTTCAGGTTTTCTCTGATGGTTGACAGCCAAGTAGAACGGGCTGTTTGGGTCCAGCATAGCTACAGGTCTTCGCTTAGCGTATTCTTTGTAGGATGTCACCGGACAGCGTTCTGGGTTTTCCTGGTTTTTTAATGCCTTCGGACAAAATTCCCGACTTCCGCTGTTCCCACTTCCATCTCTGGTTTTTGTAAGCCTCTCGTTGAATTCTAGAAATTCTTGTCCGTTTTCGTCCTCTAGTAACTTGACATCGCCCCACAACATTTGTCTGCTTTCATGTCTTCCTCTATGGCCAAATAACATCGTGGTTAGCATCCGAACTGTCGTCAGCAGAGACATTGGTGTTGAAAAACCGAGTTGTCCTGTTTCGTATAACTTCTCCTCTTCTTGCCTGCTGATTGCTGTTGCACGATTTGGTCTGTTCCCTTTGCCTTGCGCCTTAAGAACCTTGAGTTTTGCACGCTTAACATCTCTTGTTGTCTGGAATTCTGGGTCGGTTTCCAGGTTCCCCATGTTCTTGTCCTTCATGTATCTGTTGATAGTGCCAAAGAAACTATGTATGGTTGTAGTTTCATAGCATGCCCCGTCTCTCTTCTTGGCGTCAATTGCGAAAGAACAGATGGCATCATTTAGTTCTTTTTTGTTCATCTCCAACATGTCCTTTTGTTGTCCGGTGGAGTGAATATGGTCCTGCAGCTGACGCACCCAGAACTCGATTTTTCGTTTTGTTTCTTTCGGTCTGGCTCCTTCAACGAAGTTTTTGATTTTGTCCTTTGTTTCTTCATCTGAGCTACTATCAAAAAATCCATGGCATAAATCAAAGAATGGTTTTTCTTGATTATACATATGAAAGGCTCAGCAGATGGCGGCATACGGTAAAAGACTTACCAAACTCTGCTGTGTATGTAGATATTTGTGATCTCGGCGTTTTTCAAAACTACTGCACTCGCTGCGCTCGTGCAGTAATTTCAAAAAACGCCTCGATCACAAATATCTACATACCAGCATCGTTCGGTAATGCTTAACACCGCCGGGCGAATTAAGGCGCCGGACGGAACCGTAATATTTTAGACGGTATAAACACCTGAAATAATGAAACGCATTGATGCACATCCCAATTGTTTTTCACGATAAGCAGAACGTATATAAGCCTTTATTTTGAAATATATTTGCCAAGATTGTTTGTGGTGCATTACTGAACTTTCAGTCACTTGGACAATGACGGCCGAATTAAGGCGTCGCACAGAATCGTATTATATTGGGCGGTATAAACACCTGGTACAATGAAAGGCACTTCTGAAGTGTCTGGTATATGCCAATCTTTCATAGTCAGTATATGCCTAGCATTTGTACCACATCTACGATATTTCCATGCCCATGTAGTTGGAGGTGCATTACTGAACTTCGCGTCTTTACCGGACCGAGACAATTAAAGCGACATATTTGCAGAACCGTATTCCGTATTCGTAGTAGCAAGAGCGATAGAAGAATCAGTTTATTTTGAATGGCACTTACATAAGTCTTTATTTTAAAATATATTTGCGAAGCGTGTTTGAGGCGGCAACTCCGCCGGGTGAATTAAGACGCTGTACGCAGTCGTATTATATTGGGCGGACGGTGTCCACCTGGTACCATTATACCAACTTCTATAGTGCTTGGCACATCAAATATATGCCAGTGTTGCAGAGTCAGCATGCACATAGCATATATGCCACACATATGGTACTTCCATGCTCACGGAGTCGGAGGTGCATTACTGAACTTTGTGTCTTCACCGGGCCGAGGCAAGTAAAGCGATACATAGCAGAACCGTTTATCCGATAAGAGTAATATAATACAGATAAAGGATACCATTATACCTATTTCTAAAGTGTCTATCACATCAAATATATGCAAGTGTTTCAGAGTCAACATGTACATAGCATATATACAACATCTATCGTATTTCGATGCCCAGGGAGGTGGAGGTGCATTACTGAACTTTGAGTCAGTAACACCGGCGGCCGAATTAAGGCGCCGGACAGAGACGTATTATTTTGGACAGACAGTGTCCACCTGGTACCACTATACCTGTTCTGAAGTGCTTGACACATCTAATATATTGTCTAATATATGTATAATACATCTAATATATGTCTTTCATAGTCAACATGTACATAGCATATATGCCGTGTTTATGGCATTTCCATGGCCGAAGAGTTGGAGGTGCATTACTGAACTTTGCGCCTTTACCGGACCGAGGCAATTAAAGCGACATATTTGCAGAACCGTTTATTCGTAGTAACAAGAGCGATATAAGAATCAGTTTATTTTGAATGGCACTTACATAAGTCTTTATTTTAAAATATATTTGCAAAGCGTGGTTGAGGCGGCAACTCCGCCGAGTGAATTAAGACGCTGTACGCAGTCTTATTATATTGGGCGGACGGTGTCCACCTGGTACCATTATACCAACTTCTATAGTGCTTGGCATATCAAATATATGCCAGTGTTGCAGAGTCAGCATGCGCATAGCATATATGCCACACATATGGTACTCCCATGCTCACGGAGTTGGAGGTGCATTACTGAGCTTTGTGTCTTCACCGGGCCGAGGCAAGTAAAGCGATACATAGCAGAGCCGTTTATCCGTAAGAGTAATATAATACAGATAAAGGATACCATTATACCTATTTATAAAGTGTCTAGTACATCAAATATATCCAAGTGTTTCATAGTCAACCTGTACATAGCGTATATACAACATCTATCGTATTTCGATGCCCATGGAGCTGGAGGTGCATTACTGAACTTTGAGTCGTAACACCGCCGGCCGAATTAGGGCACCGGACGGAGACGTATTATTTTGGACGGACGGTGTCCACCTGGTACCATTATAACTGTTCTGAAGTGCTTGGCACATCTAATATATGCAAGTATTTCATAGTCAACCTGTACATAGCTTAAATACAACATCTATCGTATTTCGATGCCCATGGAGTTGGAGGTGCATTACTGAACTTTGAGTCAGTAACACCGCCGGCCGAATTAAGGCGCCGGACGCAGCCGTATTATTTTGGACGGACAGTGTCCACCTGGTACCATTATACCTGTTCTGAAGTGCATGGCAAATCTAATATATGCAAGTGTTTCATAGTCAACATGTACATAGCATATATGCCGTGTTTATGGCATTGCTATGGCCGAGGGGTTGGAGGTGCATTACTGAACTTTGCGCCTTTACCGCACCGGGGCAATTATAAAAGCGATACATTTGCAAAACCGTTTATTCGTAAAATTAATAGAGATGGAAGGAAGATCGGATAGCTTTGGCCTGTGTTGACACCTGATGTATTTTCGATGTATTTTCCACATGACGTAGAATGTGTAAATCCATTTCCCTCGACAAATATATGCTAAATGTTCCGGAGGTGAATTACTGACTGTCTAGTCACTACAGCAGCGGGCGAATTAATGTGACGGATGGAGCTGTAATATTTTGAACACTTCAAACAGTTGATGCATATCCGAAACGTTTTTCACGTTGAATGGCACTTATATAAGTCTTTATTTTAAAATATATTTGCAAAGCGTGGTTGAGGCGGCAACTCCGCCGGGTGAATTAAGACGCTGGACGCAGTCGTATTATATTGGGCGGACGGTGTCCACCTGGTACCATTATACCAACTTCTATAGTGCTTGGCATATCAAATATATGCCAGTGTTGCAGAGTCAGCATGCACATAGCATATATGCCACACATATGGTACTTCCATGCTCAAGGAGTTGGAGGTGCATTACTGAACTTTGTGTCTTCACCGGGCCGAGGCAATTAAAGCGATACATACCGTGTATCCGTATAAAGAGTAATATAATACAGATACAGGATACCATTATACCTATTTCTAAAGTGTCTAGCACATCAAATATATCCAAGTGTTTCATAGTCAACCTGTACATAGCTTATATACAACATATATCGTATTTCGATGCCCATGGAGTTGGAGGTGCAACTTTGAGTCAGTAACACCGCCGGCCGAATTAAGGCACCGGACGGAGCCGTATTATTTTGGACGGACAGTGTCCACCTGGTACAATTATACCGGTTCTGAAGTGCTTGGCACATCTAATATATGCCAGTCTTTCATAGTCAACATGTACATAGCATACATGCCGTTTTTATGGCATTTCCATGGCCAAGTAGTTGGAGGTGCATTACTGAACTTTGCGCCTTTATCGCACCGCGGGGCAATTAAAACGATGCATTTTCAGAACCGTTTATTCGTAAGCGTAATAGAGATGGAAGGAAGATCGGATAGCTTTGGCCTGTGGTGACACTTGATGTATTTTTGAAATATTTTCCACATGAAGTAGAATGTGTAAATCCCTTTCCCTCGACATCTCTATGCTAAATGTTCCAGAGGTTAATTATTGAACTTCTAGTCACTACAACAGCGGGCGAATTAATGCGACGGATGGAGCTGCATTATTTTGAGCACTTTAAGCAGTTGATGCACATCCCAATTGTTTTTCACGATAAGCAGAACGTATATAAGCCTTTATTTTGAAATATATTTGCCAAGCTTGTTTGAGGTGCATTACTGAACTTTCAGTCACTTGGACAATGACAGCCGAATTAAGGCGCCGCACAGAATCGTATTATATTGGGCGGTATAAGCACATAGGCGTAGGAGCCGGGGGGGGGGGGGCAGCCGCCCCCCCCCCCAACATTTTGGATTTTAACATTACGCCTATGGGCTTGGCATGGAAAGAATCGACTTCAGAATGCCTCCTGCCCCCTCCCCCCCTACTTGAACATAGTTCCTACGTCCCTGTATAAACACCTGGTACAATGAAAGGCACTTCTGAAGTGCCTGGTATATGCCAATTTTCCATAGTCAGCATATGCAATTATAGCATTTGTACCACATCTACGGTATGTCCATGCCCATGGAGTTGGAGGTGCATTACTGAACCTTGCGTCGTTACCGGACCGAGGCAATTAAAGCGACATATTTGCAGAACCGTTTATTCGTAGTGGCAAGAGCGATGAAAGAATCAGATTATTTTTGGCCGTGTTAACACCACATAAGGAATCAGTTTATTTTTGGCCGTGTTAACACCACATACATCTTTGAAACATTTTCGATATTATATAGAATGTATATATCCCTTTCATTCGACATTTCTGTGCTTTATATGCTGGAGGTGCATTATTGAACTTCTAGTCGCCACAGCAGCGGGTGAGCAGCGGGTGAATCAATGGGACGGATGGAACTGCACTATTTTAGACCTTTAGATACCTGAAGTGCTGCTGCCCCACCGCCATCGCCGCCTGAAAACGCCTCTGTTTCACCATCCCACCATCGTTGCCTGAAGACGCCTCTGTTCACCCCCCCCCCCCCATCGCCGCCCGAAGACGCCTCTGTTCCACCACTCCCCCATCGCCGCCCGAAGACGCCTCTGTTCCACCATCCCCCATCGCTGCCTGAAGACGCCTCTGTCCCCGCATCGCCGGCTGAAGATGCCTATGTTCCACCATTCCCCCATCGCTGCCTGAAGACGCCTCTGTTCCACCCTCCCCATCGCCGCCTGAAGACACCTCTGTTCCACTCTCCCCCCATCGCTGCCTGAAGATGCCTCTGTTCCACCCTCCCCCCATCGCCGCCTGAAGACACCTCTGTTCCACTCTCCCCCATCGCTGCCTGAAGACGCCTCTGTTCCACCATCACTGCTACCTGAGAGTGCTGCTGCCCCACCGCCATCGCTGCCTGACGACGCCTCTGTTCCACCATCCCCCATCGCTGCCTTAAGACGCCTATGTCCCCCCATCGCCGCCTGAAGACGCCTCTGTTCCACCATCCATCCCCCATCGCTGCCTGAAGACGCCTCTGTTCCACCATCCCCCATCGCTGCCTGAAGACGCCTCTGTCCCCGCATCGCCGGCTGAAGATGCCTATGTTCCACCATTCCCCCATCGCTGCCTGAAGACGCCTCTGTTCCACCCTCCCCCATCGCCGCCTGAAGACACCTCTGTTCCACTCTCCCCCATCGCTGCCTGAAGACGCCTCTGTTCCACCCTCCCCCCATCGCCGCCTGAAGACACCTCTGTTCCACTCTCCCCCCATCGCTGCCTGAAGACGCCTCTGTTCCACCATCACTGCTACCTGAGAGTGCTGCTGCCCCACCGCCATCGCTGCCTGACGACGCCTCTGTTCCACCATCCCCCATCGCTGCCTTAAGACGCCCATGTCCCCCCATCGCCGCCTGAAGACGCCTCTGTTCCACCATCCATCCCCCATCGCTGCCTGAAGACGCTTCTGTTCCACCCACCACCCCCATCGCTGCCGGAAGACGCCTCTGTTCCACCATCACTGCTACCTGAGAGTGTTGCTGCCCCACCACCATCGCTGCCTTAAGACGCCTCTTCCCCCCATCGCTGCCTTAAGACGCCTCTGTCCCCCCATCGCCGCCTGAAGACGCCTCTGTTCCACCCACCCACCCCCCATCGCTGCCTGAAGACGCCTCTGTTCCACCCTCCCCCCCCCCCACCATCGCCGCCTGAAGACGCCTCTGTTCCACCATCCTCCCATGGCTGCCTGGATACGCTTCTGTTCCACCCATCCCCATCGCTGCCTGAAGACGCCTCTGTTCCATCCCCCCTCCATCGCCGCCTGAAGACGCCTCTGTTCCACTCCCCCCCCCCCATCGCTGTCTGAAGACGCCTCTGTTCCACCATCACTGCTACCTGAGGGTGCTACTGCCCCACCGCCATTGCTGCCTGAAGACGCCTCTGTTCCACCATCCATCCCCATCGCTGCCTAAAGACGCTTCTGTTCCACCCACCCACCCCCATCGCTGCCTTAAGACGCCTCCCCCATCGCTGCCTGAAGCCGCTGTTCCACCCCCCATCGCCGCCTGAAGACGCCTCTGTTCCACCATCCTTCCCCCACCGCTGCCTGAAGACGCCTCTGTTCCACCCACCCACCGCCATAGTTACCTGAAGACGCCCCTGTTCCACCCCCCCCCCCCCCCCATCGCCGCCTGAAGATACCTCTTTTCCACCATCCCCCCATCACTGCCTGGTGACGCTTCTGTTCCACTCCCCCCCCCCCCATCGCTGCCTGAACACGCCTCTTCCCCCCTCGCCGCCTGAAGGCGCCTCTGTTCTCATCCCCCAGTGACGTCATAGTTTTGGTATGCTGGTACACTTTTGTGTCTGTGATAATAATACCATCATTTGGCAATCTGCCTACTCTTCTTTTATTAGGGACCTCGCTAACACCATAAATTTGGGAGGTGAATTACTGAACTATTACCGAAGACGGTGGTAGCCACTAGCCAGTTCCCAAATTATTTTAATTACCCTTCTCCGTACTATTGGTATAGCCTGGCACAACACAGTAGTGCATAGCCGGGTTAAAAAAACGTGAATTGAAAATGGAAGAGATCAAGCTCTACCCGACAACTTAACAGTTAAAAACTTTACAGTGCCTTACGTACCTACAGTCCAGGCTATGTAAGCTCTACAGCCTACAGTCTACAGAAGCTAGCGACAAATATCACGGTAGATAAAATACTGACAAATATGAATAATCTACAATGCATTTCGATTGTTTCGTTTACTCTAAGAGCTTTCGTAATACCTACGCGGCTTTCGCTCCTCGGTAAAGCTACCACATATTTAGATGGAACTAAACAAACTAGTACATAGTAGTGAATCTAGTACTTTTCTAGTATTATCCTAAATAAATCATACTAAAATCCGTTCCACCCGTCGTCTATCACCCTGGGCCGAAGTGCGCCAAAAAAACTGAACCTTCCATATATGGTCATGCTCCGCCCCGTTATGGTCACGTGGCATTTGAAGGGGGTTGACTTTACTAATATGTTCATGGGGTCTGCGGCCGCCGCGGCTCCCGCGGCCAAAAGGGCGGGGCTTAATCGTCAGCCAATCACGAAAGAGCAGATCCGGGAGGAGGGGTCCGTATCATAAGTGCCACTGATTCATAAGTGCCACTGCTTATAAGTGCCACAGTTCATAAGTGCCCAGGGTTCACAAGTGCCCAGGATTCACAAGTAACCAGAGTTCATAAGTGCCCAGGGTTTACAAGTGCCCAGAGTTCATAAGTGCCACGAATTCACAAGTGCCCAGAGTTCATAATGCCCCAAACGTGATTGGCTAATGAGGAGGCAGGATGAACGTCAGCTTGACCAATAGGATCGGCTGCTAGACAGCAGGAGGCGGAGCCTATCTCAAGCGTCGTTCGGGTACACTCTCTGACAGCGCACAGCCCGGTATTGGTAGGGCAGGCGTCACACTTTCGTACACAACATTGTAGGTAATGTAACGAGCCTGAACAAATGGCGGTCGTTGCAGCCAGTTTGATGACGTCATTGGGAGAGTATTTTTCACTATCGATCGCATCTTTACAGGGCGTCATTATCGATCGCAACTTACAGAGACGTCTTCAGGCACCGACAGGGGGAAGGCGATGGTATAACAGAGGCGTCTTCAGGCACCGATGGGGGGGGGGGGGGCTATGGTGGAACAGAGGCGTCTTCAGGCAGCGATGGGGGAAGGTGGAACAGAGGCGTCTTCGGGTATAAGCGATGGAGGGGAGATCGGGGAACAGAGGCGTCAACAGGCAGCGATGGGGGCGATGGTGGAACAGAGGCGTTTTCAGGCACCGATGGGGGGGGGGGGGGGGCGATGGTGGATATGGGGAACATGTGGAGAGATATGGGGAACAGAGGCGTCTGGCGTCTTCAGGCAGCGATGAAAAGGCGACAGTGGAACAGAGGCGTCTTCAGGCAGCAATAGGGGGATATAGGGAACAAAAGTGTCTTCAGGCAGCGATGGGGGGGGGGGGGGGGGGCGATGGTGGAACAGAGGCGTCTTCAGGCAGCGATGAGGAGATGGGGGAACAGAGGCGTCTTCAGGCAGCGATGAGGGGCGATGGTGGAACAGAGGCGTCTTCGGGCAGCGATGGGGAGATGGGGGAACAGAGACGTCTTCAGGGCAGCGATGGGGGGGGGGGGGGGAGATGTTGGAACAGAGGCGTCTTCAGGTCGCGATGGGTGGGAAGGGTGATGGTGGACCAGAAGCGTCTTCAGGCAGCGATGGGGGGAGATGGCGGAACAGAGGCACCTTCAGGTAGCGACGGGGGAGATGGTGGAACAGAAACGTCTTCAGGCTTGGAGAGATGGTCCTGGCCTGGTCTTATTAGCTCTTCGGTCCAGCAAGCTGGGCACCGCTTGAGCAGCTGCCGGTTGCCGAAGTCCGCGTCTTTGCGTTCGCGTCGCCTTTTTCGGAACTCGGCAGACTATCTAAACATGTAGCCCGCTTGAAAGTTAATATTTTATGAAGGGAGTGGGCCCTGGTGGAATTCATTTTCCCATTTTCCAAATTTGTAGGTATAAGCAAATGCGAAACTTGTGTCATGCCGCGAAGCGGCGCGAAATTTCCACCTTTTGACTGTGGATATGCTGGACTTGACTGCTGCAAAGGCAATTTTTAAGATAAATTGTTAACTTCTCCCCCGCAAAAAGTGGTGTGTGTGTGTGTGTGGTGGGGGGGGGGGGGGGGGGGGTCAACCACCTCTCCTTCTGAGAGTGGGGGGTCGGGGGACCGTCCCCGACCCTCCCGTCGGCGACGCCCCTGCATGTTACGGATGCAATTTCCTTCGTTTTCCTTTCGGAGCAGCGGTGTGTCGAAGGGAAAACCAAGGAAATTTCATCCGTAACCTGACTGAGCCCATTTCCACGTCGCAGGGGTGTCCCCCCCCCCCCCCAACACACACACACACTTGGCTCCCAACTTGGACGAGGAAGTGGGTTAAATCCGGGGAGAAATCTGTATTTTGGTGGATTTTAATGGTACTTTAAGCGATTTTCCCCAGTTCAGCCCCCCCCCACCCTCCACACACACACACACACACACATACACAACTCTACTGGAGAAGCTACACCCCTTACCACGTCGTATTTTTCATATTCCAATCTTGATTTTAATAGGAAATACATGCAAACTAGAATCAGCTTCCGCCATAAAAAGTGTGTTTGGGAAAGGGGGGGTCGGCCGCCATAAAAGTAGGGGGTCAACCCCCCGGTTTTCAAAATTGGGGGGTCGCGACCCCCCCCCCCCCCCCGTCAGCGACGCCCCTGCCTCCTCTGGTCATGGGGGAGGGGTCACGGGATCGTGGGAGTGGGGCCGTTGGCACGCTGCCAGCCGCTCCAGTCCCTCCGAGCCACCGGAAGAGTGGGGAGGGGGCTCAACTGATGTGGCGGGAAAACCGACCGGCGCCAACGGCCGCCGCCGGGCCGGGCCGAGTCTGCTGTATTTCTGTAGGTATTTGTTTGTATTTGTCTGTATTTCCCGAATACTGCAGAATTTTTCATTCTAAACAACCTCTTATAGAGTTGTGATTAGAGCCCTTCATGGAATGGGAATCACGTCTGTCAAGACAGCTCAGATTCGGATTCGGAATCACATTCACCGGACTCCTATGATTTGGCTGAAAATTGGCACACATGTAGTACTCAGCATCTCCATTCAGTGGTGTAAAGCGTTTCCCATCACTTTGAAAACTTTGACTTCCAGGGGTCATCAAAGTTCAAGGTCGTTGACCCCGGACCCCTACAATTTGGCTGGAAATTGGCACACATGTAGTACCCAGCATCCCCATTCAGTGGTGTAAAGCGTTTCCCATCACATGAGAACTTTGACCTCCAGAGGTCAAAGTTTCATAGGTCAAGGTCGTTGACCCCGGACCCCTACGATTTGGCTCAAAATTGGCACACATGTAGTACTCAGCGTCCCCATTATGTGGTGTTAAGCGTTTCCCCATCACATTGAAAACTTGGGCGGGCGTGGCGTTTAACGCCCCCTGATGAATCTTCGTAATAGCTCAAACATGAATAGGGCCATCAACGTGAAACTTCGGATACCTTCTTCTAAATTACGTTTACGTCTTCTGTGAAAAATAAATCAATTTTGTCGACAAATTTCGAGTTATAGCGAATTAAGTGAAGTCACTACACACGAATTTTACACCAAAATCAGCTAAAATGTAGTAGACCGTAAAAATGCCATATTTTGCGTAACATACAATCCATCAACATGAAAAGATAGAAAATAGCAAGGGCTATCTCGGATTTGGACAATTTGGTTTTTGACCACACAAATACACAAAGTTTTTGTTGGGGGGAAAATGCCCACAAAACCAAGTTTTTCTTCAAAGATATTCAAAAAGCCAGAATATATATATCAGAGAACCACATATGATAAACATATACCTTGAACTTTTATGACCTCTGAGGTCAAAGTTTTCAATGTGATGGGAAATGCTTTACACCACATAATAGGGACGCTGAATACTATATGTGTGCCAATTTTCAGCCAAATTGTAGGGGTCCGAGGTCAACGACCTGGACCTATGATGACCTCTGGAGGTCAAAGTTCTCAATGTGATGGGAAACGCTTTACACCACTGTTTTGTTGCGGGTTCTATGATATGAATAACTCTTAAAGTCACTTATATATAAGTCAAGTTCTATTCACAAGTCTCACATAATCAGAACTCCCAATTTAGGTCATGTTACAAACACATATGATTTCACATTACGCGCACGTGCATATGCTTCCGTGGCTCATCTCTTAAGCCACGTCACATCCTCCGTTTTCCGACTCAGGTACCGGCTCTGCTGCGGAGGAGGTACGGTGACCTCACTCGTTCTTGTCTCGTCGATGGTGGAGTTGACGGGCCTGTTGTTTGTCTCATGGTATCATTTGGAACATGTATGAACATATACCCGTCGTCATCAACGCTTTCGTTCACAGTGTTGTTTCGTGACTGAGTTGGGCCCTTGCAGTGCGTCACCTTTTCCTGGGCAGTATCGGAGATGTCGTCTGCCGGCATGTTCAGCACAGCTTGAATTTTCTCTGGATCTGCCCTCAAACCCTTTGAGGTAAACACGTGCCCCATGTACTTTACCTCTGTTTGTCTGAGCTTCATCTTCGCTAGGTTTAGCCTAATGTTCTTTTCTCGACATCTCTCCAGCAGGCTTTCGAGCTTTACGTCGTGGTCCTTCATGGCTTCTTCGTGAGTAGATCCGACACCGTATATCAGTATATCGTCAGCTATCGCCCGTATACCTTTCAGGCCTTCGAGAGCCATATTCAGTCTTCTCTGAAACTTTTCGGATGCACAGCGCAAACCGAACGGCATGCGGCACCATCTGTATCTTCCCCATGGAGTTGAGAAGGTTGTGAGTAAACTGCTTTCCTCGTCCAGCTCTACGTGCCAGTACCCACTTTTCACATCGCAGATACTGAAGACCTTAGCTTGTGATAGCGCAGGCGTCAGGTCATCGATAGTCGGTAGCGGGTAGTGATTCGTTTGATGGCGCGATTGAGCGGATTTGGGTCAATGCATATCCGTATGCCATTTGATGGTTTCCTGACAGCGACCATGGCTGATATCCATTCGGTTGGTTCAGAGACTAGTTTCAAAATCCCGTCTTTGACTAATTGGTCTATCTCGGTCTTGACCTCCTGTCTTAAAGGGAGATAATGACCTTTTTCCACAAAAATGGAGTTAGCACCTGAAATCGATAGACGAGACCAAAATATATTGTAAATTAATCACATTTTGCATATAACAATTCCTACCGCGAGATATTTTCAATTCATAGTTGATAAGCGCTCCACGCTTATAATCAGCAAGCACTCGGTAACGAATTCAGTAAATTAGCCTCCCTACGCATTGTTATTTATCATGAAGGGATGCAATATGTTTCCTGCATTCTATCTTTTGCGAATATGTGCCAAACTTTTATGAACAATCAACAATCATTTTAAAAAAGTGCATTGAAATCGGCAGTTTAGGTAGGCCCCCGATGGCAACCTATTTAGTGTCGGCGATTTGTTTATAAGTGCCCATTCAACAACGTTGAACAGATTGACACAAAAGCGTTGTTGTTGTTGCGCTTTCCAATAGTGTAGGGAAAATACCGATCATAAATTTTCCCAAACTTCCAACTTTGAATTAGGGAATAATTGTATTTAATTCTTAAATTTAGATCACATCATTTTAATACCATAACGGTAGCCAAAGAAAGTGTTGCTAACAAAATCAAAAGGTGATTATCTCCCTTTAAAGGAAATAGTTCACCTTCGGAACATTTTTCAGAACACGATTTTATTATATTTTTTAATACAGTTTCTTTTTTTTTCTTTTCAAAAATGGTCCTAAATCGCGCCAATTCAGGACAGAAGGTCGTAAATTATTAATGTTATGGTGTTCGTTATTGGTCTGCGCATGCTCAGACCAGTGCTGGCACTCTCAGACGGTACGGTATATCATATATGCGCCGCATTCCTCCGCCAAAAAGTCCAATATCTTCGGCTGGAGAGTCTTTTCAGCCAAGAAAAGTTGCAGATAAGGATTTCTCAACACGGGCTACAAAACTGCTATTTCAGTTCAAAATCCCATGTTGAAGGTGAACTATTTCCTTTAAAGCTTCCGGGACTGATCGGGTTGCCATTTTCACAGGTGTTGCTTTTTCGTCTATTTGCACGTGGAGGCTCCCTGGTAACTTGCCAACTCTCTCGAAGACGTCTTTGAATCGCTTTAGCGTTTCTTCATTGGCAGTTTTTTCATCTTTTCCGAGTCTTCCTTCTCCTCCGTCCAACTCTGCAGAGTTTTCATTTGTACTTAGGCATGCGATATTTGCTGTCTTCACTTCTATCAAATCCATTTCTTGGAGAGTTTTTGACCCTATCAGTGGAGTGAGATCTTCTCTCACGATGATGAACTCAACTTGGTAGCTGCTGTAGTTCTTGGGGTTCATTACCTCCATCACTGTCTTGCCTACCACTTTTGTGCTGCTCTTATTGAACATGATCAGCGAGATGTCACAGGGCTTCAGTTTCCTCACGGAATGCTCTGGGTACGCCTTTCTGTAGACGTGCAGCGGGATTATATTCACAGATGCACCAGTGTCCATTTGAAATCGCTGAAAGTGGTTCTTGCCGAGAAGCAGATGCGCAAACAGCTTCCCTGATTGACGACCTGAGGTATCCATCTGATACACGGTTGGCCTCACCGGGCCGTGTGACATATCTTCCGCTTCATCATCAGGATCAATCATTTGGACCTGAGCAGAATGACATCTCGATGCAAAATGATTTTTTCTTCCGCAGGCCGTGCAAGTTTTTCCCCAAGCCGGACACAAACTTTTCCTGAATTCATGTTTCTTTCCACAGAACTTGCATGTTGAAAATCGCAGATTATTTGCCTGTTCGCTTCCTCTAGCCGTACTGCCAATGGCTCCACGACTTGTCTGCTTGTGCACTGCATGGACTCTTCTGCACCTTCGCTTGGTGTGAGGCTATCCATCTGTCTCTGCGTTGCTGCATGTGCTTGTAATACTGATGTTGCCTTGTTTAGCGACAACTCTTGTTCCTGCAACAGCCTGTTACGCACTGCGACATCTGGAACTCCTAGCACGACACTATCACGTATCAGACTTTCTTCGAGAGCTTGATAATTGCATGTTTTTGCCTTCTTTCGTAGCTCTGCCACGTATTTGTCAATCGTTCCTTCTTTTTCTTGATTTCTCACATTGAACTTATATCTTTCAAATGTTTCGTTCGTCTTTCCCACGCAAAAATGTTCAAACTTGTCGAGCACAGTCTTCAGACACTTTTGGTCTTCTTCGGATGGTAACAGGCCGTCCAACACGTTCAGGGCATCAGTTCCGAGACATGTAAGTAATGTAGACACCTGTATTTCTTCTGTTTTTTCATTTAGGCCAGTGGCGATGGAATAGTGATTCCACTGTCTACGCCAGTTTTTCCACAGTTTCGCCAGAGAGGCTGGTTCTGAGAAGGATAACGGCGGTGGGGCAGGCAATGAGATACCAGCTCCGTGTGCCATTTTAGTTAATGGCTAGCTACCACCAAGAATCCAACAATCATAACAGCAATATAGACTAGTTACACTTCTGACACCATGTTTTGTTGCGGGTTCTATGATATGAATAACTCTTAAAGTCACTTATATATAAGTCAAGTTCTATTCACAAGTCTCACATAATCAGAACTCCCAATTTAGGTCATGTTACAAACACATATGATTTCACATTACGCGCACGTGCATATGCTTCCGTGGCTCATCTCTTAAGCCACGTCACAACCACTGAATGGGGATGCTGAGTACTACATGTGTGCCAATTTTCAGCCAAATCGTAGGGGTCCGGGTCATCGACCTTGCACTTTGATGACCTCTGGAGGTCAAAGTTTTCAATGTGCTGGGAAATGCTTTACACCACATAATAGGGACGCTGAATACTATAGGTGTGCCAATTTTCAGCCAAATCGTAGGGGTCCGGGGTCAACGACCTTGACCTATGATGACCTCTGGAGGTCAAAGTTCTCAATGTGATGGGAAACGCTTTACACCACTGAATGGGGATGCTGAGTGCTACATGTGTGCCAATTTTCAGCCAAATCGTAGGGGTCCGGTGAATGTGATTCCGAATCCGAATCTGAGCTGTCTTGACAGACGTATATTGTATGGCAAAGTGATCGCATTGACTTGTTTGCTTTTTTTTGGGGGGGGGGGGGGGCATCGTCCATACTTGGTTCTCCAATATATCTTCTGATTTTGGAATAAATTTGTTAATTTCGATTTTGTGATGATTTTTTTTGTTTGTTTGTTTGTTTGGGGGGCAATTTCCACAAAATAAAACTTTTCAAACATATTCAAAAACCGGAAGATGTGTTGGAGAACCAAGTATGGACAATGCCCCCCCACCCAAAAAAAAACAATATCTATATTTTTGACTGACTTATGGCTCCCTAAGTCCTCCTCCTTAACTTGGTTGATGATTCCAAGCACCGTATGGCAGTATGTGCCCCTTTGGAAATAGGGCCCGAAGGTCCCTATTTCCAAAGATGCTCCAATTCGTTGTATATATTTGTTTTTTAAATATGCCCCTCTAAAAATATAGTGGGCCAAATCTGTTGAGTTTTTTTTTGGTGAAGGTACCTTATGCTTCCTCATACAAAATTGCCCCCTCCTGGAGTGAATCCTGGGTACGCTATTGATGGTAAGAGGCGTGTTTTCCAACATTTTCCAGTTTTTCACTGTGAATAGCTGGGAGGGGAAAAACATACATTTGCCTAGCGATTTAATTTTGCATTTGGGGAAGGGCAATTGCCATTTTGCTCAACGGTAGAAGTAGTTCCGACGCCAGTGTCACGGAGCATCAGGGACTTTTTCATCACCTGGCTAATGGCTAAATAAAGCCACTTCAATTTCTAGTACTGAGTTTGTTTACGTTTTCTATTTAACTTTTTTAAATTTTAACTCTATGTTATACAGCTGCATCATTGGGAACTGATGGGCTGTCGCGTCTCCCTAATGCCGATGGCACACCCTACATCAAAGCGTTGTTGTTGTAGTTGGGCCCATACCGGGGTACCTCGGCTCCAGTGGCATCAGGTTCGCCTACAGGGGCGCCACGTCAAAAAACGGTACTGAAAAATTGGCGTTGGGGTGACATCACACGGTATTTGCTTGTACAGGCGCTTATTGTCCGGTTTAGAGGGCACCGATTCCGCGCCATGGAAGTGGCATTTGCCTCTAGGGACGCCTAATGTATGACTGTCAGGGCGCCTTTCCTGTCCCTAGGGCGCGATTTACTTCTAGGAATCCTCATGACTCAATGCCCAAGGGCGTCTGTATTGTTCGGGGGCGAAAATTGCATATACAAAAACGTATTGGGGGGGGGGGGGGCGCCTTCAGCGCCGGCCAAGAATGGTATTTCCGTACCGCACGTAGAGGCGGCTACGTCCATGGGCGCCAATTGCCAGGAAAGGACGCCTTCGGCGCCAAAGGAAGGGGCAATAGAATGACAGGGGCGCTCATGAAATGACTCAATGGCTCGGAGGGACGCCTTCGGCCCGGAGAGGCGCCTTCGGCGCAAATGGGGTGGGAGGGCATGCCCCCCCTGAATCCGCCACTGCCTCCCACATACCTCCAAAGGCGCCCTACGATGCACCTCTGAAGGCGCCATCCCATATAGCTCCAAAGGCGACCTCTGATACACCTTTGAAAGCACCCTCCCACGTACCTCCAAGGCGCCACCCGATACACATCGGAAGGTGCCCTCACACATACCTTCAAAGGTGCCCTCCGATACACTTCTGAATGAGCCCTCCCACATGTCTCCAAAGGCGCCCTCGAATACACTTCTGAATGAGCCCTCCCACATGCCTCCAAAGGCGCCCTCCAATACACTTCTGAATGAGCCCTCCCACATGCCTCTAAAGGCACCCTCCGATACACCTCTGAAGGCGCCCTCCCACATACCTCCGAAGGCGCCCTCCGATACATCTCCGAGGGAGCCCTCCCAAATAGCCCCAGAGGCGCCCTCTGTGATATCAGAGGCGCCTCCCCCTCACATTCAGTGAAGGGCGCCTTTGGAGGTATGTAAGGAGGGCGCCTTCGGGCTCGGATAGATGTATCTGAGGGTGCTTTTGGACTATGTGGGAGGGCACATTCAGAGGTGTATCAGAGGGTGCCTCTGGAAGTATTTGGGAGGGCGCTTTGAAGGTTTGTGGGAGGGCGCCTTTGGATTTATGTGGGAGGGCGCCTTTAGAAGTATTCGGAGGGCGCCTTTGGAGGTATATGGGAGGGCGCTTTGAAGGTATGTGGGAGGGCGCCTCTGGAGGTATGTGTGAGGGCGCCTTTAGAGGTATGTGGGAGAGCGCCTTCATAGGTGTATCGGATCGCACCTTACATTCAGTGGAACGCGCCTCGTATTCATCCGGAACGCACCTCACATTCAGCGAAGGGCGCCGAAGGCGCCCTTCCCTGAATGTGAGGCGCATTCCATGAACCGAAGGCGCCTCGGTGCGGAGGGGTGGGGGTGGGGGGGGGGGGGGGGGCATGATGCAGTGTCCCCCTCCTAAATACGCCCTTGACAGGAAGTACCTACTTAATGAAATATATCCGCTTTTGGTATGCCCTGGTCTTATTTCAGTCTTATCTAGTAGGTAGGTAGGGTAGGTAGTACTGAGTACCTACCTATCTATTAGGTATTCTTGGGTTTTGTTGATGCTTAAGAAAATTATAAGCGTAAATGTGTCAATGTCAGCATTACAACCTGATGTAGAAATGATAGCAATAGCAAATTGTGACAATAGTGATAACTAATTTACCTACAATATGATGACCTTATGTATGGCCTTGGTGAAGTCTCTGCTATTTGTTCAGTGTGAGTCATCCTAAGTATACTGGTAAATATCTTTTGAAGATATTCTTGAGTCAAATCTGGTTTAGAAATGTGTCTATTACATGCATGACAATATTGTGGTGGAATCTACCACTAATCTACCCCATGTTGTGATAGATGTCATTTTGCAATTTGTGTGTGACAGGCACGTAGCCAAGGGGAGGGCGGCGGGCCCCCCCCCCCCCCCCCCCCCCCTGGAGGCCCCTTTTCGGCGCGCGCAGCGCGCCGACAAGGGCCGACGATACCGCGCGAAGCGCGGTATCATAGGCTCTTTACTACACGAAGCGTGGTCTTTAGATACTTTAGAGGACTTCAGAGGTCCTTTAGGGCCACCAGGGCCCTCTCTAAAAGACCAGAGGGCCCCTTGGACGTTCAAAAGAGCCCTGTGCATGTCAGAGGGGCCCCTGGCCAGACCGAAAGGGCCCCTGAGCGGGTCAGATGGCCCCTTGAGCACGTCGAATGGGCCCCCTGAACACGTCGAATGGGCCCCTAGCCAGCACATAGGGGCCCCTGGGCAGGTTGATAGGCCCCTGAGCATGTCGACAGGGCGACAAAGCGGCCAGCGCAGTCCTTTGCCAGGTCATAAGGGCCCCTGAGCAGGTTGGAGGGCCCCTGGACAGACCAGAGGGCCCCTGGGAAGTTAAGAGGGCCCCTGTGCAGGTCAGAGGGGCCCTGACCAGACCGAAAGGGCCCCTAGGTGGGTCAGAAGGGCCCATCAACATTCCGAATGAGCCCCTAGCCAGCACGGAGGGGCCCCAGGGCAGGTCGGAGGGCCCTCGGAGCATGTCGCAAGGCGACAAAGCAGCCAGCGCAGTCCCTTGCTAGGTCGGAAGGGCCCCTTAGAAGGTTAAAGGGCCCCTGGAGAGACCAGAAGGCCCCTGGGAAGTTAGAAGGGCCCCTGCGCAGATCGGAGGGGCCCCTGACCAGACCGAAAGGACCCCTGAGCGGGTAAGAAGGGCCCCTGAATATGCCGAAGTGGCCCCTGGCCAGCACGGAGGGGCTCCAGGGCAGGTCGGAGGGCCCCTTGAGCATGTCGGCAGGGTGACAAAGCAGCCAGCGCAGGCCGACCAGAAGAGTCGCTGGGCCGATCGGAGGGGCTCCTGGGCAAGTCAGAGGGGCCCCTGGCTAGACCGAAAGGGTCCCTGGGCCAGTCGGAAGGCCCCTTGAACATGCCGGATGAGTTCCTAGCCAGACTGGAGGGGCCCCTGGGCAGGTCGGAGGGGCCCCTGAGCAGGGGCGGCGGATTGCGGGGCAGGGTACCCAAAATTCCCCCCAGTCGAAAATCCTGGGGGGCAAAGGGTAGTTTTGCCCCCCCCCCCCCGATTTTAGCCTGCTCAATCTGGGGCAACATGACCCTTCTCCTCCCCAGGATTTTCATTTGAGGGGGGGGGGATTTTGAGTACCCTGCGCCCCGCAATCCGCCCCCCCTGCTCCTGAGCATGTCGGCAGGGCGACAAAGCAGCCAGTGCAGTCTCTGGCCAGGTCGGAAGGACCTCTGAACAGGCCGAATGGGCCCTTTGACATACAAGAGGGGCTTCTTGGAAGGTCAGAGGAGTATCTGGTGAGACCGGAAGGGTCAAAGCACGTAGAGATCCCAGATGAAGATTAAATACAAAGAGGACTTACTCCACAATACAAATATTAAAAGCGGAGCTTTCGGGTATATTGTAACACCCTTCGTCAGGGTGCTACAATATACCCGAAAGATCCGATTTTATTTTTTCCTGTAGAGTAAGCCCCCTTATTATAAGCGTATTATATATATCACCCACTCCACATCACGTCTTTTCGCTTCGCGGATCCCAGATGAGTCCCTGAACAGGTCGGAAGGGCGTAGAAAAAGTCAGAGGGGTCCCTAGACGATCTGAAGGGACCTTGGGCCTTTCAACAGTAAGAATACAGTTGTACAGGGAATACAACTCAAAATTTTCGCGGCGCTCCGCGGCGCAATTTAACTACAAATTCAATTATATGCGGGTTAGGAGTTTCTCGGCGCATTTATGTGTTATGTTGCTACTTTCCTATACTATTGTGCAAAATAGTTCACTTTAGCACTTTTTTCCCGCACTTTTAAACGCACAATATAGCAATTTTAGAAGTCCGTACCATACGCAATGCGACGTATTGATGAGAAAGCAACCCAGGGCATAATATTCAAAAAATTTGCGCCGCTCCGCGCACAATTTGTTTAAGAGTTCCAGGTCTTGAGCTTAAAAAAATATTCCAAGTTGGTATAGCTGATTCCAAATTCGTGTCGCTGGTTCCAAAGTTGATGTGGCAGTTCGCTAACTCCAGCTCCTAAACGTTAGTATGGCCCATGCCATACCTGCCATACTGCATTTTCAGCCTGGTAACGTGCCTTTTCATGCGTTTTTTTTGGGGGGAGGGCCTTTCAACGCTTGGGAAGGGCCCTTTCAACGTTCGGGAAGGGGCCCTTTCGAGGCGCCGCCCCCCCCCCCCCTGGACGAAATCCTGGCTACGTGCCTGGTGTGTGAGTATGAGGGTCTCTGTAAAAATGTTGCAAGCTATTCTGCAGTGTTGATTTTTTATCAAATATTTGATCAAATGTTTTTTTAAATAAATATTTGATCAAATACTTGCTCACCTGGGCTGGGTGTGCTCCGGATGTGTGTCTCACCTGAGCTCTGTGGTCTGTCAGCTTCTCATGACTGTGTCCCACCTGGGCTGGATGTCAACCCATTCCCTCCAGCATCACTCCACACCCCTTCTCCTTCTTTTTAGCCTCTTGTGATAACTTCCGACTGACCGGCGCCGCCTCTGTCCGCAGGAGAGCCACAATGTTAGACATCACGGTTAGGACGCCGCTCGACTCCCGCAAGGTTCATGATGATTCTGATGATATATATGTTTGTATGGCTCGCATGATTGAGATGGGAAATATTGCCCGATGAAATTATAGTATTTTCACGACATTGCAAAATTGCCCGAGGCTGTAACTCGAAAACTGTTCGAAGGACGAGGCAGAAAATTAAACTGCGTGAATCTACGGCCCAGATAACTCCCCAAGACATGGTTTTGTCGAAATCTGAGATATACCTAGGGTGTTGTTATTTTGAGATTGTCTTGGTCGATCTGTCCTGGAATTCCCCACCATCCAAAACACTGGGGCATTCGGCCACAGGGGCCCTCGCTCGGTCGCCAGAGGGGCCCGCTTCCGCCTGGCATGTATGTATGTATGTATGTATGTATGTATGTATGTATGTATGTATGTATGTATGTATGTATGTATGTATGTATGTATGTATGTATGTATGTATGTATGTATGTATGTATGTATGTATGTATGTATGTATGTATGTATGTATGTATGTATGTATGTATGTATGTATGTATGTATGTATGTATGTATGTATGTATGTATGTATGTATGTATGTATGTATGTATGTATGTATGTATGTATGTATGTATGTATGTATGTATGTATGTATGTATGTATGTATGTATGTATGTATGTATGTATGTATGAATGTATGTATGTATGTATGTATGTATGTATGTATGTATGTATGTATGTATGTATGTATGTATGTATGTATGTATGTATGTATGTATGTATGTATGTATGTATGTATGTATGTATGTATGTATGTATGTATGTATGTATGTATGTATGTATGTATGTATGTATGTATGTATGTATGTATGTATGTATGTATGTATGTATGTATGTATGTATGTATGTATGTATGTATGTATGTATGTATGTATGTATGTATGTATGTATGTATGTATGTATGTATGTATTTAGGTGCTTCCACAATGTGGGTTTTCTAGCAACCACGTTGATGCACATATAATACACAAATGGTTAAAACTAGGCCTACGATACGACATACGACACATTTCGACACAAGTTAACATTTACTTGCTTGACAGGTGATAGGTCAGGGCAGGTTTAAAGGCACCGTTGCTCTCGGCGGCTGACGCACGCACCTCTGCGGGTAGCCTGTTCCATGCATTGGATGCGCGAAATACAAAAGAGCGACGGCCAAACTCGGTTCGGACACGCGGCAGCTGCAGCAGCTCATCGGTAGTTGCCCGAGTGGCACGAGCGGAGACTTCGGAGCGGCGAACTACACGCTCTCGCAGAATCTCCGGTGCACGAGTGGCTGTGAGGATGTCTCGTATGAGCATGACATCGCGTTCGCATGGCACCCAATATTACTGACGATACGGGCGCCAATCGGGCGGTCGGGCGGTCAGGTCTGGCATCCAGGGAGGAGGGGGGGGGGAGCGCATGGTCCCTTTGCCCCCCCCCCCCTTGGTTACGCCACTGTGTGCAATGCTCCTTAAAGTTTTGCGTCACATTTTGCATCCTGTTGTGCCTCTGTCTGTGACGGCGCGGCGGTCAGGCCGGGGTCAGGTCTGCCACGCTGCGCCGCTGCGCCGTGAGACGCGCGTGTGCCCGGCGCGTGCTCACTAACCTCAGTCGAGTGG
Source organism: Chirona hameri (assembly GCA_036785665.1). Taxonomy (NCBI): domain Eukaryota; kingdom Metazoa; phylum Arthropoda; class Thecostraca; order Balanomorpha; family Balanidae; genus Chirona; species Chirona hameri. The sequence continues at coordinate 69,757 of JAXIVJ010004842.1, forward strand.
GGACCGCCGAGCGGGTGGACGTGCACGGAGTGGCTCCGGAGCAGGGCAGACTACACGCACTGGCCGCCAGACCAGCCAAGGCTGAACGCCGATTGAGAGATCAACCCGACGGAGAACAGCTGGAACCAGACAGGTTAGTCTGAAATGAGACAGAGCTGGTTACGTTTCACACAGTGTCTGTCTTCTAGATAAATAATTGGCTTCCTGGTAAAATGAAATAACGCTGAATACGATACGACGCATA
>JAXIVJ010004842.1:72500-75000 GCA_036785665.1 Chirona hameri
CTGTCTGTCTGTCTGTCTGTCTGTCTGTCTGTCTGTCTGTCTGTCTGTCTGTCTGTCTGTCTGTCTGTCTGTCTGTCTGTCTGTCTGTCTGTCTGTCTGTCTGTCTGTCTGTCTGTCTGTCTGTCTGTCTGTCTGTCTGTCTGTCTGTCTGTCTGTCTGTCTGTCTGTCTGTCTGTCTGTCTGTCTGTCTGTCTGTCTGTCTGTCTGTCTGTCTGTCTGTCTGTCTGTCTGTCTGTCTGTCTGTCTGTCTGTCTGTCTGTCTGTCTGTCTGTCTGTCTGTCTGTCTGTCTGTCTGTCTGTCTGTCTGTCTGTCTGTCTGTCTGTCTGTCTGTCTGTCTGTCTGTCTGTCTGTCTGTCTGTCTGTCTGTCTGTCTGTCTGTCTGTCTGTCTGTCTGTCTGTCTGTCTGTCTGTCTGTCTGTCTGTCTGTCTGTCTGTCTGTCTGTCTGTCTGTCTGTCTGTCTGTCTGTCTGTCTGTCTGTCTGTCTGTCTGTCTGTCTGTCTGTCTGTCTGTCTGTCTGTCTGTCTGTCTGTCTGTCTGTCTGTCTGTCTGTCTGTCTGTCTGTCTGTCTGTCTGTCTGTCTGTCTGTCTGTCTGTCTGTCTGTCTGTCTGTCTGTCTGTCTGTCTGTCTGTCTGTCTGTCTGTCTGTCTGTCTGTCTGTCTGTCTGTCTGTCTGTCTGTCTGTCTGTCTGTCTGTCTGTCTGTCTGTCTGTCTGTCTGTCTGTCTGTCTGTCTGTCTGTCTGTCTGTCTGTCTGTCTGTCTGTCTGTCTGTCTGTCTGTCTGTCTGTCTGTCTGTCTGTCTGTCTGTCTGTCTGTCTGTCTGTCTGTCTGTCTGTCTGTCTGTCTGTCTGTCTGTCTGTCTGTCTGTCTGTCTGTCTGTCTGTCTGTCTGTCTGTCTGTCTGTCTGTCTGTCTGTCTGTCTGTCTGTCTGTCTGTCTGTCTGTCTGTCTGTCTGTCTGTCTGTCTGTCTGTCTGTCTGTCTGTCTGTCTGTCTGTCTGTCTGTCTGTCTGTCTGTCTGTCTGTCTGTCTGTCTGTCTGTCTGTCTGTCTGTCTGTCTGTCTGTCTGTCTGTCTGTCTGTCTGTCTGTCTGTCTGTCTGTCTGTCTGTCTGTCTGTCTGTCTGTCTGTCTGTCTGTCTGTCTGTCTGTCTGTCTGTCTGTCTGTCTGTCTGTCTGTCTGTCTGTCTGTCTGTCTGTCTGTCTGTCTGTCTGTCTGTCTGTCTGTCTGTCTGTCTGTCTGTCTGTCTGTCTGTCTGTCTGTCTGTCTGTCTGTCTGTCTGTCTGTCTGTCTGTCTGTCTGTCTGTCTGTCTGTCTGTCTGTCTGTCTGTCTGTCTGTCTGTCTGTCTGTCTGTCTGTCTGTCTGTCTGTCTGTCTGTCTGTCTGTCTGTCTGTCTGTCTGTCTGTCTGTCTGTCTGTCTGTCTGTCTGTCTGTCTGTCTGTCTGTCTGTCTGTCTGTCTGTCTGTCTGTCTGTCTGTCTGTCTGTCTGTCTGTCTGTCTGTCTGTCTGTCTGTCTGTCTGTCTGTCTGTCTGTCTGTCTGTCTGTCTGTCTGTCTGTCTGTCTGTCTGTCTGTCTGTCTGTCTGTCTGTCTGTCTGTCTGTCTGTCTGTCTGTCTGTCTGTCTGTCTGTCTGTCTGTCTGTCTGTCTGTCTGTCTGTCTGTCTGTCTGTCTGTCTGTCTGTCTGTCTGTCTGTCTGTCTGTCTGTCTGTCTGTCTGTCTGTCTGTCTGTCTGTCTGTCTGTCTGTCTGTCTGTCTGTCTGTCTGTCTGTCTGTCTGTCTGTCTGTCTGTCTGTCTGTCTGTCTGTCTGTCTGTCTGTCTGTCTGTCTGTCTGTCTGTCTGTCTGTCTGTCTGTCTGTCTGTCTGTCTGTCTGTCTGTCTGTCTGTCTGTCTGTCTGTCTGTCTGTCTGTCTGTCTGTCTGTCTGTCTGTCTGTCTGTCTGTCTGTCTGTCTGTCTGTCTGTCTGTCTGTCTGTCTGTCTGTCTGTCTGTCTGTCTGTCTGTCTGTCTGTCTGTCTGTCTGTCTGTCTGTCTGTCTGTCTGTCTGTCTGTCTGTCTGTCTGTCTGTCTGTCTGTCTGTCTGTCTGTCTGTCTGTCTGTCTGTCTGTCTGTCTGTCTGTCTGTCTGTCTGTCTGTCTGTCTGTCTGTCTGTCTGTCTGTCTGTCTGTCTGTCTGTCTGTCTGTCTGTCTGTCTGTCTGTCTGTCTGTCTGTCTGTCTGTCTGTCTGTCTGTCTGTCTGTCTGTCTGTCTGTCTGTCTGTCTGTCTGTCTGTCTGTCTGTCTGTCTGTCTGTCTGTCTGTCTGTCTGTCTGTCTGTCTGTCTGTCTGTCTGTCTGTCTGTCTGTCTGTCTGTCTGTCTGTCTGTCTGTCTGTCTGTCTGTCTGTCTGTCTGTCTGTCTGTCTGTCTGTCTGTCTGTCTGTCTGTCTGTCTGTCTGTCTGTCTGTCTGTCTGTCTGTCTGTCTGTCTGTCTGTCTGTCTGTCTGTCTGTCTGTCTGTCTGTCTGT
>JAXIVJ010004843.1:2500-15000 GCA_036785665.1 Chirona hameri
GTCATGCTTGTAGACATTATTGTGGAAGATGTTTGGACATTCAGATACTGTGGAATGAGGCTCGGGAGTATCAGTGTTCAGACCACGATTCACAGGTCCAGTCTCTGCAGAGAAATAGCGACATTCCAGTTTTACTTTCCACTGCAGGGTCTACACGTCGAGTGCAGCGCAGCTCCGAGAAAATGAAACACCATTAGCGAAATATGGAGTAATTTATTCACACACATCCACAGGCCGAAATAATGAGAATGATATTGTGGTCAGCGATCCGGTCCGATCACCGGGACACGGCGAGTGTCCCCTGGCGTCCGTGTTCATAAGACACCTGCAGACGAGCGGCTCCCCGCCTCTACAACCCATCCGTGCCCACACCGCAACACTCAAGACATGCACGCACAGAACCAACCAGGCCACAGGCCGCATACGACCCGCGGCGGTTCAGAGTCCAACCAGTCACCGGTCACACGCGCCTGGCAGCACGTGGAACGTCCGCCTCACGTCCGAGCAGATTAGAAAATACCAGCCGCGATTCTGCATATAGCACCACTCCAGAGTCCGTGCACCGTATTGGCCTGTACACTGTCGGTGCTGCCACCTGGCGACGTGTCGGTGCTGCCACCTGTCCACAGTGTAAATCCCTCACCGCATCTCTGGACGAGCGGCTAGTACGGCCGGCCGCGGCCCTCACGCTCACGGGAGCGACCCGCGACGCTCGCGGCTGCGCGAGCGGCGGCGTTCGCGGGAGCGGGAGCGGCGGCCGCGGCCTCCGCCGCCTCCGCCTCCCTCCGAAGCCTCCGCGGCCGAACCCTCCTCGTTCCGCCGCGGCCGCCACCTCCGCCGCCGCCGCCGCCTCCGCCGTCGCGGTCTCGTGATCGAGAGCGGCGCCTGCCGCCGCCGACATAGGCCGGCCCCCGGCGGCCGTACAGCTCCTTACGCAGCTCCCGCGAGATCGGCTTCAGGTGCATGAAGTTGCAGAAGCCCGAGCGCGTGCACTCTCTGTGGAGAGATGGAGTAGGTGTCAGTCAGCAGGGAGTTTAGTTGTCACGACAAATGTGAAACGAAATCAACACGTGTTGTTACTCAGTGTTATCGTATGTTAAACAAATGTCAATAGGAAAGATAGTGAAAGATGAATGGATGTTTTAGGAATGAAGAGCCGACGGATAAAAGACACGGGGACCAAAGACGAGCATCCTCCATCCCTACTTCTCGTTTATCTCTGCCAATGGTCAGTAATTCCCGCATCGCACTCCAAACCGAATAATGTGTCTCAGCTCTAAAACTGTACTCCAACTCCTTCGCCACATCCCGTTCCAGAGAGCTGATCCCATCCCAAACCCCGCCCACACCGCCACTAACACACTGCTCACTGCAGTCAAGCCAAACCCATCGCCAGCCACCGGTCACAGCCACCGCCAACACACTGGATCGATTCCACCGAGCCGACAGACGCGTGCCGACCATCACGAGGCACTCACCCGACTTCGTACTGGCGGCAGCACGCCTCGCGGAAGTCCGTCACCGGGCTGAGCTCGGCGTGGATGGGCCGGCCACCGAACCAGCGGTTCGCCAGGTCCGCCACCGCCTTATCGGCGTCCTCCTCCCGCTTGAACTTGATGTACACGTTGCCGACCAGGTGGTCCACCCAGGTTGTCGCATACGTTCATCTCCTCGATCTCGCCGTACTGCGCAGGCAGGAGAAGTCAGCGGCAGGGGGTCGGAGTGTGGCGAGCGGGCACCACACAGAGGGAAACATGTATTCTTAGAGGTTCAGGTGCCTTTGAGACGAATTCTTAAGTGGCCCTGCGAACGCTGAGCTGTTGAGTGTTCGGAAGAAAAAAACTTCGCCGATCTACTGTGACATAGCGAGCAACGACAAAACAGTTTTATCGTAAATGCTCATATAACAAGCTACATTAGTTGAACAAAAATAAAACTATACACAAAACTACAAACGTTACCAACCGACAAATACTCCCGAATATCACACAGGCAACAAGGATGGACAGAGCACTGCGGTTCTCTTTTCAACCACACGGAAACCGGACCACTCCGATCCACGGCACCCCTCCGACCCCGCCCGTCAGCCAGCCCTCCACACGCCTCACCTTGGTCTCGCACTCGGACGAACACGTCCGTCGAAGAAGTTGTCGAAATGCTCCTGCATCTCCTCGTCGGAGACGTTGGCCAGGTGGCTGCCGTCGGCCGACTTGGCCGAGTTTCTGCGGGTTCACGTACAGGTTCTGCAGCACGATCGTCTGACTGAAGGTGGGCTTGTTGTGCAGCCGGGAGCAGCGCTTCGCCATGCCGACACGCGCCGATCTTGAAGTAGAACGAACAGTTGACCCTGCGCAGAGAGGGAGAGGGGGGGGGGGGGCAGTGTTGGTAAATGATGGTGGAAATCGGCCAAAGATCACTTAGCGACTTATCTGCCATGAATACAACATTGCTGGTGACATCTAAACTCAGGGTCAGGGTTGTGCTCGACTCAGATTTTTTAGACTGACTCGACTCTGACTCATTTTCGAAGGGACTCTGACTCAACTCTGACTCAAGCGGATATTTTTGCTTTTTGAGTCGACTCATTTTTGACTCATTTGCTGTTAAACTTGACTCAACTCTGACTCAAGCAGGAGGGGACAATTTGTTTAGTCGACTCAACGTTGACTCATTTGTTTTTACTCCTGACTCAACTCTGACTCATGTGAAAGTTTCTTGAGTTGACTCATTTTTGACTCATGGTCAACTGACTTCACGACTTTGATTCAGCATTCAAATGTATTTGACTTGCCAAAACTCATTGGAATATTAAATACAACACATGAATATTGCATTATCCTGAATATATACTGCATACAGCTGCATTGTAAGATATATTCACATATATTTGTTCCTAACAGCAATAACAATAATAATAATAAGAATATTATTATTATTAATAATAATAAGCATATGAATATGAATATGAATAATAAAAAGCACAAGGTTGTATTGAACATTCAAACGTTTCCTCTCTTAACAGAGACATCATCAAAGAACAAATGGCAAAGAACAAACGTCAACAGGTCAGGGGATTTTCTATTATTATGATGTATTTATTAATAATAATACAAATGACAACAACCTTTATTAAAAAGCACCTGGACTCACTCCCTCACACTCAAGAACATTGGTTGGACCCCTTTATTATTTAGTTGCTCCTATTTTTTTTGCCATCATATGTGACTGACTCATAAGAGAATGAGTCAACTCAGATTTGACTTGAGCATCATCCAGGTGACTCAACTTTGACTCAAGCGACATCCATGCGACTCGACTCTGACTCATCTCTGACTCAAGCGACATCCATGTGACTCGACTCTGACTCAACCCTCCTATTTTTCCTAAGTGACTCGACTCTGACTCAAGTTGAGTTGAGTCAGTTTTGAGTCAAGTTTGACTCACCAACTCTGAGTCAAGCACAACCCTGCTCAGGGTGGCATTTACCTTCACAAATTGTAATAAGAACTGCCCATGCAGCAATGATGCATGGTAGGTTATTACCACCTGATATTTTAGCAGACCCTTCACTGACAGGAAAGGTCTTTAGCAGACCTTTATTTTTCAGACCCACATACCCTGCAGACAGGGAGACGGAAAGCCTCCTTTATGCAAAATGACAGCATATATGTGCAGGCACATTAGCCAACATCAAAATTCAAAATTTAGATGATACAATTTGAGGTGTCAGATTACAGTGTGACAGCTAGTAATCATCAACCAACCATGAAACAGACATGCAACCTGATTGTGCTACTGTTAGCATAATGTTTATAGTTCATGAGACAGGAATAACATGTTAAACTAAACATATTGCACTATAAACACTGCATTTTTACAACTTGATGTAACCTGAGAGCTAGAAGCTTGGAAAAGATATGCCAATAAATACCAAAGTTTTGAATAACAAGTCCTCTGCTCATCAATTACCATTTCTATATTAAAATCATGTTAAAGAAATTACCAAATTGTTTGATTTGTGACATGGCAATTAACACTTGACACTTTTACCAAATGCATATGCTGTCATTAATTTCTTCATCAGTATAGACAACAGCATCCTTTGTTACAGATGTTCCTTGTATATATTATATGTGAGTGACATCAGGGAGCAGTTGTAAACAGACTGCAGTACATACACAGTGATGTGTGAACATCCTCTGCAACTTGGGAAAATCATCTGTTGTATTGCTGCAAATGCTTAAAGGGTCTATCCCACCTTAACATTATATTTGAGTTGAGATAGCCATTTTGATGGCTTGGGATTGAAATTAAGTATGGTAGCAGTTAAAACAACCACAATTATCTAATCAAAAAGATATTAGAGTTTGATTTCAACATCTGTAAAAAATAAGGCCCATGTGTATTTTAATAGGGCCTCTAAACCAACAGCGTTCTCTCTTTACCCAACTGCTAATGATAGTCAACTTGTTTTAAGGTGAACCTTGGAGATATTTGTTACATTTCAATGGTTTGGTAATCAGTTTGTTTTGTATTCAAAGCGCCAGAATTGTCTCAAAAATAATTGTGCCCATACTTTGGCAGCGTAAATGATTTTTGTGTAGCTCTCTAGAGCTCAATATGACATCAACCCAAATATTAAAACTTAACTTTTTATGAAATTGAGCACCGTTTGCGAGAAACAAATGTCATAATCGTGTTCGGCAGCAATTACTTCATGTTTTGCACCACAAGCAGCATACATTTGACAACTTTTGGGAAGGTGGGACAGTCCCTTTAAAGCTAAGTAACCAATATATCAAACAGATGTCAGAATGTGGAATACCCAAAAATATCACAGCTAAATGTCTGTAGTCTCTACCTTACCAGTTAGTATTCATAATGAAGGGAAGCATATATGAGCGCATCTTATAATAATGTAAAGTGGGGTGGCTTTGACTTTGCTTGTTGACTTTAATACCCAGTTCAGTTGGGTGATCATGACAGTGTGTTATACCCATCCTTATTCAGCAGCCCTACAGTGCTAACCACCACTTGCACTGCTAGGTGTAATGAGAGGAGGAACAGCTTTGAGCTTAAGAAATACTGACACATTTCATTTCAGAGAAGTGGGCATCAGGGATTCTATGAAGACATTTTGTTCATATTCCACAAAACCAATCACATATTTGCAACCCTTTGGAGTGAAAGGCAAGAATTTTTATTCAATGATTTATTTTATTTTATTATATATTCCATTTATATCTGGTAGGTTCAAATAATTGTTGAACATGTCTTCCAATATGCAGAACTCCAACTTTGGCATGGATGCATTACTGAAGAAAGAATATGTCACGTCATTGCAATGCTTCTATTCCCAAAATATAACAAATACTATAGATTGATGATGGTAAACTACTGCTAGTCACCATAAACTACTGCCATGACTGGCATGCACTTTTATCCATTTAGTCCAAATGTTTTGATGACAGATTTCCAAGATCAGGACCCACCAAGCTAAGCTTGTTGCAGTGATTTTTGTGTGTGTGTAAATCTTCTATGCAGATGCACCATACCAATTAGGAATTCCTTATTCCATGTCTAAGAAATAATATACTAAGTCATACCTATTTCTCCTGGAGGAATTGGTGTGTCTCTGTACGTCAAGGGTTTCCCCTCCTTCCTGTCCTTGTGCAGAGTTGAAGGTTGAGGAAACCTAACAGGTGAGTTTAACAAGTGAGTACAAGTCTGAGTTCCAATGTCGCAGCAATATCAAGGCAGGTGAATGTTTTAAAAACTGTGCATAATGTTTGTGCCCATTACAACATTAACTGCACATCAAACATTTGTTAAGCACAAATTCCATGCACATTGACATAAGCAAAAATAAACTCACTTGTCTTTCTCAGTTCCAAAAATTGAAGCCAAATATTCAGCCATGTTTACCAGGCTTCTTCCAACGACCAACGAGCATGAAGCTTTCAAACCACAATCTGCAAATTATTGTATTTGCTTTCAATTATTATCACAAAATTGTGATCTCCAGCTCACGCGCGAAGCCGCGGACCGAATCACATGCTTTCCATTGAGACACGGTGGGCGACGCGCGACACCACGCAACAAGACTGGAGAACTGACGCACTAGTGCGCCGAATACAGTTTTAAAGACATTTCAAGATTCAAGAAAATTCCAGAGCACACTTGAAGAAGAATGAGAATATGTACTTTGTAGCCTCAGTTTATATCTGATCTAAGGTAGGATGATATTTAATTTATATTCATATTTTATGAAGACTAAGGATAATGGGCAATTTCTTTTGTGATAAAAATATAATAATAATAATAAGGTTAAATAACCTACAGTTCTTGGAAAATCGCGCGCGACGCAGGTGATCCATTATGTGGCGCGCTTCGCTTGTGATGTTTGTTGTAAATAAATAAAATTTGTGTTGAGGAGTTCACATCTGTTGGTGTTATTCTATCATTTTATTAGAAGCTCAAGTAAGAGCTATGAAGAGATACTTTCCCTTTGATGATTTGTTTTCAAACCAGTCTAAGATACATGTAGGAGAAAAGGAAGTCAATCAAGGAGTCAACCACGTTGTCAACATGCAAAATGTCTATGGTGAGCACTTAATTAATAGAGAATAGATGAAGGGTCAGGCACTGTTACCCCTTTTACAAAGATTGGATGATTTAATCTTTTGTTTCAATCATTAACAGTCTAATGAATGTATTGCTTTGTTCTAAGATTCTACCAGTAAGTTACATGACAATATGCCAGTATGCAAAGCAGGGCAGGAACATCAACAAGATATTTGTGGCATCCCAAATCCCCAAATCCCAAATGTGGCATCCCAAAATGTGTGTGCGGTCGGTCACAGTATACGGTCAAGGATCACAGTAACGTTTTATCTAGTGTGCATTGGTAAAGTGTTACTTCTGCCCCAAAAAGTCCAAAGCTGCCTCAAAATTCACAAAGCTGCCCCTAAATTTACAATTCTGCCCCTAAATTTAAAAGCTGCCCTCAAATTTCCAAAAGCTGCACCCAAATTTTCAAAAGCTGCCCCAATTTTGATGTGTTGGTGCCAACCCTGCCCCGACAAGATCTTGTTGAAACTTGCCACGTTTTGCATACTGGACAATAGGAACCCTGGACACATCCTAACCTCAGACTTTGCATACTATCAGAATGTAAACAATACCAATGCACTAAAGCACCATGCATTAGTATTGTCTACCAGCACACTAAATCACTGCATCAGAATCATCTACATTCTAGCATGAAAAGTCTGAGGTTAGGACTTGTCTGAAGATTGGACTTATATGTTATAACATAGCTAATGCATACAAATATCAGTCTGCATGCTGTTAATGGTGTAGACTGTAGATAATATTGATAAGGAAAACCACCAACACACTGCCAATGGCATGCAAAGTCATGTATTTTTGTATATCCATCCATTGTAAATGTTATTTACCCCATGCTTGAATTGATTGAGTTAGAGTAAAATGGTAGGTAAAATGACACAGGCTGACCTGCAAAAATCCTTGATATTTCATGTTATTGGTGGTGTGCACACCATATCACCCATATATACATGATGAGTTGATGATTCAATGGGTTACTATTTGTTGTCTATTCGAAACAAACACCAGCTTTTAGTGATGTGTTTCCAATTCTTTTGGGACCAAGAGAGACATTTCTTTCATTAGATCAGAATATGTGAAGTACAAATGTAACAATTGTTTCAAGATCAGCATAGGAATACTCTACCTTATTTAACCATATCAGTTTGGAAATGCCTTTAATTCCTTTTGCATTATCTTTCATTCATAGGCTTATTGCTATTTCCTTGTGAGAGGTGTCAAACTCAGTGTTTTAGGTATGGCAAATGTTGAAATAGGTCTTTAAAACACCTACCACATTTATATATCATTTCATTTTTTCTCTCTTGCAGTTGAGACAAGAATGCACTATATCTTTGAGTAGGTAATTATCAGTTAGCTTTTATTCACTCAAACTAGTATGACCGGATGCTGCATTCCATTTCAAAGGTTAAAGGGGAATTGTATAAGAGAAAGCCTATGAGTCATTTTAATAGAGCAGTTTACTTAACATGGTCTCATTTTTACTGTCAAAATGTGGACAAATGGTGATTTATGTTGATTTGATGTTGATGTGATTTATGTTTATGGACAGTGCATATTGGCAAAATCATTTTGTCATATGGTGATTTAAATGCACAGAGCAAGGTTTTGTTAACAAATATTAATTGTGTGCTTTGCTGGAAAATAGGCGACTAGCTGAGATCAAACTATATCCATGAGAGACACATTCTTTCATCACATTTGTATCAATCACTACATTTGAAAATTTGCTTCACGCATCTTTTCTCGGTTTCAGCAAAAACCATGCAGCTGCTTCTGGACGGCTCCCGGAACCTGTCGAACAACAACGTGCCCGCCGGCGCCCGTGGCAAGCCTATAGTGGCGCCACCTGCGGCGCGATCTAGGGTCTCCGGCCTGCGGCAGATGGCTCTGACAGCGCACGGCGGCATCTGTCTCACGACGGCGACCGAAACCACTCAGGTGAGCAGACATGTGCATTGTGCAAATAGTAGTTTAATTTATTAAAAATCGTCACTTTTTTATTTAGAAATGTGTTGATATCCATTTTTAGATCATATTTTACTGACATATTTATAAATTGCATGCCTTTTTTGGTTAATTTGGGCGATTTAGTAATGCTGTCTCGCTTCGCTGATGTGCTGACGAACTATTGCCTGAGCCCTGAAGCAATAATCGATGCGTTACTTCATGCTTTTCGGGGGGTGGGTGGGTGGGGGGGTGGGGGGGGGGGGGGGGTGGGTGGGTGGGTGGGTGGGTGGGTGGGTGGGTGGGTGGGTGGGTGGGTGGGTGGGTGGGGGTGAAGGCTGGTGACTTGACGCCCATGCCGAACACCACCGAGGCGAAAATGCCGAATTATATTGTCGGAAATATATCAGAGAGTAAAAGAGAGTATAAGAGATCATATCAGAGAGTAAATCATAATACGGTGATCGGAAAGATGCGATGAATGGCGATGAGCAGACAACGAGCAGAGCTGGTTGGAATAGAATGGCCATATGGGTATAAACAGTTATTCAACTACAAGGTTCGGTGCCTATTGTGCGCTGTTCTACCTTATGTTTGTTTGTTTATTGTTTATTTGTAATATCGCCAACAAAGAAAACTCCACTTACAGGCGAAGTCATTGCTTAAAACACACATAGCATTACAGTGACATAAATTAACTAAATAAATAAAGGTAAACACAATTACAAGATTAAACAAATACCCTGACAGTGAAAGTAAAATATGCTGATAGCAGTGCTACACTGTTAAAATTAAATAGGTTACTACAGTTATACAAAGTGTCGCACCCCACTACCTGCTCATTGATATAACATGACCTTTAAAAGCGTAAATATCATCGGCGAACAGGTCTGCGGTAACGCCTGTCGCTTAATGCATTCATCTCGTGGGGCCCTACAGTACAACCCAGATCTTACGGTGCTTACTCGTGCTCGAGGTACCGTGAAGAGAGTATGCGTGCGGGTCGATCGAGCAGGCACGTGTAAAGAGAAAGAGCGCAGCAAAATTGAAGAGTCATGTTTGGCCTGGACGACGTTGCGGAGGAAAACAATGTCATGCTGCATTGCTGCACTCTCCGAGACGCTATAGGGATGGAATGCGAACGTGGTGCAGCAGGTCACGATACGAAAGAGAGGAAGCCCGACGAGAAGTGTGATTTAGAAGCCATATGATACATTTGTGCTGCACTCGATCAACCCGCACTGTGTGGGAATCAGCCTCCTCGCCCAGATCACACTGCAGTACTCTAAAATGGAGCGAACATTAGCGAAGTGCGCAGCCTGCAAGGCTGCGCGATTAAATCTAGAGCCTTTTGATCCTGTTTGAAAGGACCGAATCATCAAACCCAATGAACGGTTTGCTCGGCTTACAATGTTATAAATGTGAGAGGCAAAAGTTAGCTTAGTGTCGAGAATAACTCCCAGGTCTCTCATCTCAGACACATGCTCGAGCTCCGATTCATTGCTAAAGTAGTGTGTCCGGACGGGCGCTGCGCCTGAGGGTCATCGTGAACGATTTGCATTTGATGGGATTTAGTGCGAGACCCCACTTGATGGACCAGGCTGTCAGCCGACCGAGATCATCCTGCAGCACTAGTCCGTCAGCGGGCGACTACATTTTTCGAAATTTTTGACGTCATCAGCATACAGAGGACAGCCGGAGCGAATGCCAAGAGGCAAGTCGTTAATAAAGAGTGCACAAAGATGAGTGGGATCAGGAGAGAATGGCCTCTACCGCAGTCTTAAGAAAGGCTGCTATGTTAGAAGAGCAACACTTCCCTGGGATAAATCCATGCTGCTCGTCACATAACACTGGGGACACATGGTGTCTGGTGAAACAGCTCATGGAACTGGGAGTTGTGACCAACTGGATTTGCGTTTCGTTCGGACATCACACTATATGCCAAGCTGTTGTCTGCGGTGCATTGCCCACACCCACAGGTCACGTCCCTTATCAGAGTGTGATAAGGAACGTCCCTTATCTGGTATCAGAGTATGATAAGGGACGTCCCTTATCTGGTATCAGTGTGATAAGGGACGTCCCTTATCTGGTATCAGAGTGTGATAAGGAACGTCCCTTATCTGGTATCAGAGTGTGATAAGGGGCGTCCCTTATCTGGTATCAGAGTGTGATAAGGGACGTCCCTTATCTGGTATCAGAGTGTGATAAGGGACGTCCCTTATCTGGTATCAGAGTGTGATAAGGGACGTCCCTTATCTGGTATCAGAGTATGATAAGGGACGTCCCTTATCTGGTATCAGAGTGTGAGCGCTGACGGTAGCCGCTGTTCTGCGGCCTCCAGGCGGCCAATGGCGCGACGGTTCCCGGCTGCTGCTCCTCCTGCCCGGCCGGCGCGGCCGCCGCCGCCAACTGCAGCTTCTGCGAGTCTCCGCTGTGTGTCGCCTGCGTCGCCACCTGTGCGCGGTGTATGGGCGGCTACTGCCGGCCCTGCCGCGTCGTCGTGTGAGTGCTGCTGCTGCTGTCTATTTTCATGTCAAACATAGTGTTTGTGTCCATGTTGATGTTTTGTTACGGTTCTATCAGTAAGTTAAAACCATGTAATAAATGCGCTCTGTTTTGCCAATGCCCAATCACCATATGTGTCCTATGGATGGTTTGTTGAGTTATCCCCTGATAGTTTAGCCGGTACGACTCACCTGATTCAGCCATATAACCCAGCAGTTGTGGCGCCCTTTAGCCCAAATCATCACCTGATTAACACACTGGGTAACCACGCCTTCCGCTTTCTTTCCAGGTACGAGCACCATGACGATGTCACCGTCTGTCTCTCCTGTAACCGGTAACCATCGGTAACATCCAGTAACGGCCGGTAACGACCGGCAACATCCTCTAGCGGCGCCGGTGACCGCCCGGTCTCTGTAGTAACCTCCTATTCCCATCAGTCCCGATAACCAGGTGGCCGGGCGAGGGCAGTTGCGGTGACTGAAGCCGCCAGAAGCGGCGGCAGGTGTTAGGAGCCTCCGGAGGTGTTGCCCGCGGTGACAGCCGAGACGCCTCGCGACTGTGGTAATTTGCTGAGGCAGCTGTAGCGACCCGGTTACCGTGGTAAACTGCAGCAGTGGTGACTGATGTAACCGGCACAGCGTGAGGAAGATCGGCCAGAGTCTGAGTCGACGCGGGCTGTGCCTTCCCCGGCCGGTGTGTGACCTCCCCTGTTTGACATCATCCATTTGTCCAGCTGTGAATAATTATGCACGCTGATGCGGCGGCTATAGCCTCTCACTTTGTGTTCAAGGGTGTCGCTGCTGTTTAGTAACGCTGTGTCAACGAGGGTGTCATCTGTCAACGAAGCCTTGCTAGTGCCATGCGTCGTGTAGTGGCGACATTAAGCTGGCTCTCAATGTCACCGATTTAGATATCGTGTGCTTTGTGTCGCAGCAGTCGAGCATACTTCAGTTATCTGAGTCTGATGTTATCTGCTGGCAGTCTTTGACTCATTGCTTTGGATTTGCGTGTTGTTGTTTTGTACATCGATGTTGTCAGCTCATGTGGATTGCGATATTGTTCAATAAACGGTACCATGTAAGTTTTCCTCGCTTTAAAGATGGCGACTGGGAGTCATGGTCGTGGATGTCGAGTTTAGCTAATCCGTCATAACTGAGCAGATGATTACATTACATCTGCCGAAAATGCACTGCAATGTAAACACAAGTGTGTCGCATGCCTATGCGGTACTTGTGGGACAGTGAGTACCGACTTGTCCAGCTCTATGCCTTTGCTATACATTTTGGCGCAGCAGCGACAAACTGCTTTTACGTTGCAAACTGATACAGTGCAACAGTCGCATTCGGTCAAGGCGATAGAGACATTCGGTCTGTCCGTTGTGCTGTGTCTGTTGCAGATGGGAATCATGACATTACAAG
>JAXIVJ010004843.1:20000-75000 GCA_036785665.1 Chirona hameri
AGGCTACGACACTACATATATCTGCTACCCTTTGACCAGTCGAGTTGAAATGCTTCTCGTCAGGTGAGCCAGAACGTTTTCGATTGTTGGGACGTGAGGTGGTGCGTCTAACGGAGTATGCATTGCACGTGGATAGAATGACAGGGGCGCCGTTTGGCAGACCGGTTAGCTGATATACGCATTAGGAGGAAAGTGTGACCTCTATATAAGGTAATGTCCACTTATACGGTGAAAAGGATCTGGTGGTACACCTGTTACAATGCTACGTGTCCGCCAGTCGCGGCTATTCCTGTTTTGTATTTATCCTCGGAAAGAAATCGATGAAGTGACCTCGTTATGACTTCGTTTTTGTCCAAATCAAGGTTGTGGGACTTCACTTGTCAGCCGAAGTGTGAATACACCATACGCGTACAAGGAGGAAAACAAGAAAAAGTTCACTATCGTTTCTTTGTGTGACGAGACCATAGTATGACATACGATATTGTGGTTGTCAACACAGTACACACTCATTCGATTTTTCCAACATAAAAGCAGCCGTTCGCACGCACACCCGAGCGCACAATTAGTGACATAACATTGTGTACACAATGAACATAACAAGTCTGGCTCACTGGTAAAATTCCTTTTGAAATTTAAGTGGATACAAACTACAAAAGGCGTTGCTGTTGGGAGTTGGCACCGTGCTTTCGTGCAATTATATCAGCCAATCACGGGAGTATTTGCTAGTGAGATGGATCTAATTTGCCAGTGAGATGCAACTCATATGTCTTCAACTTTGCACAAGTGACGAGGAAGTGACGAGGAAGTGACGAGGAAGTGACGAGGAAGTGACGAGGAAGTGACTAGGAAGTGACTAGGAAGTGACTAGGAAGTATCGAGGAAGTGACTAGGAAGTAACGAGGAAGTGACTAGGAAGTAACGAGGAAGTGACGAGGAAGTAACGAGGAAGTAACGAGGAAGTAACGAGAAAGTGACGAGGAAGTGACGAGGAAGTGACGAGGAAGTGACGAAAAAGTGACGACGAAGTGACGAGGAAGTATGGCCAGTTCTGGTGAGCGGCACCAGGCCGGGTGACACGATGCGATGGGTGCTGCAACTCTGACGAGTGGCGGCAGGCCTCGGAAGCGGAACCAGTGGTGACACGTCGCGATGGGTGCTGCAACTCTGACGAGTGGCGGCAGGCCTCGGAAGCGGAACCAGTAGTGACACGTCGCGATGGGTGCTGCAACTCTGACGAGTGGCGGCAGGCCTCGGAAGCGGAACCAGTAGTGACACGTCGCGATGGGTGCTGCAACTCTGGCGAGTGGCGGCAGGCCTGGAAGCTCACCCAGTCTGTAAATTATCCCCTGCCCGGAGGGAGACCTCCTCGCCGAAGCTTCCATTGCGCGCCGGAATCGAATACATCACGCACAGGCTTTAGATTAGGCCGGGGACCGTTGCTACTATGAATGGCAGGTGTGTGTGTGTGTGTGTGTGAGTGTGTGTGTGTGTGTGTGTGTGTGTGTGTGTGTGTGTGTGTGTGTGTGTGTGTGTGTGTGTGTGTGTGTGTGTGTGTGTGTGTCTGTGTCTGTGTCTGTGTCTGTGTCTGTGTCTGTGTCTGTGTCTGTGTCTGTGTCTGTGTCTGCGTCTGCGTCTGCGTCTGCGTCTGCGTCTGCGTCTGCGTCTGCGTCTGCGTCTGCGTCTGCGTCTGCGTCTGCGTCTGCGTCTGCGTCTGCGTCTGCGTCTGCGTCTGCGTCTGCGTCTGCGTCTGCGTCTGCGTCTGCGTCTGCGTCTGCGTCTGCGTCTGCGTCTGCGTCTGCGTCTGCGTCTGCGTCTGCGTCTGCGTCTGCGTCTGCGTCTGCGTCTGCGTCTGCGTCTGTGTCTGTGTCTGTGTGTGGGTGTGGGTGTGGGTGTGTGTGTGTGTGTGTGTGTGTGTTCTAGATGTGATATCGATCAAGGTATTAATGGGAATAGTTCACCTTTAACATGGGGTTTTGAATTGAGATAGCAGATTTGTAGAGCAGATTCGAAAAATGGGTTGTGTGAAAGAATTAGCTCCCTACGCTTAGTAATTTCGACACAGGACTAGTGGGCCCCTTTTAGAAGACGATGTTTCGTGCCCCGATTGGGGCACGAAACTTGTTTCGCGTCCTCACAACGGTTGTTTGGTTACAAGCAACCTGCGTATATATGTCTAAAGTCCGTCGTTATTATGTGCAATAGTTTCTATATTCAAGCTACCATATGCATGACGTCATAATTGTCATGAAGTTTTTTATGACCATGAACGAAAAAAGAGAAACATGCCCATTTTTCGACGGATATCCATCGATCGGCCAAACAAATGCCATATTCGTTTTTTTCAGCTCGAAATACCCTGTATAGCCAAATTTCAAGACAACTTTCAAGGTGACCTATTCCTGTAATGGAACTTGAATTACATTTGTCCTAGGCATGGGTCAACGCTACCGTTCACCCACCTCTCCGGTCTCCACTGTGTGCGTGCTGGGCTGCGTGCAGACTGCTGCCAATGCCGCTCTGCTTTGGGTCACACTCTACTCATTTCCGCTTAACGCTAACTGGAGAGCACACGTCGACTCTGATTCGCTAAGCTGATTCTCTGTGGAGCACTGGTCGGCTGCACTCGTCAGTGGTTCGACAGGTGACCGGCTGGCGCTACCATCCGGTCACTGGCGTTACCATCCGGTCAGCTGGCGCTACCATCCGGCCAGCGAGGCGCGGTGGACGTCGGCTATGGATCCCCAGAGCTCCTCCGCATTCACCTCCTCCTCCTCCTTCTCCGCTGCCCCCTCGTCCTTGGATCGGAAGGTGTTGGACAGCCCACCGGCCGGCCGCCGGCCTGCTGCCGGGTGCCGGTTCCGCTTGGCCGGCCTGCGCCGCCTGGCCAGACGCCTGGACAGGCGCCTGGCCAGCCGCTCGACGGCGCCGAACAGGGAGAGCACAGAGAAGCCGAGCAGGAGGCCGAGGTAGCCGCCGGTGTCGGCCAGCAGGTCCTCCACCTTGTACGTCAGCACGGTGACCATGGTGCGTCTGATGCGGCGCACGTCGATCACCAGCCGGAAACTGTCGTTCGTCACCACGGACACGTCCGTCAGCGGGTTGTAGCTATACCGGTCCTGTGTGCAGGGCTGCCGGCAGCCGCACTGCACGTTCGGTGCGCTGCTCTTGTCTTCGCCGAGTGTTGGGAGGAGGAATTGTTTGTAAGCTTTCGTGAACCACTGGTAGTCTGTGGCCATGCAGGGCGGCTTGGTGCTGGGCTCGTGCGCCTCGAAGCTGCAGTTGAGCCAGGCGAGGAAGCAGCGTCTCTCGCAGCCCTCCTGGCTGTAGTCGAGGTGCTGTTCGCACGGCAGCCGGCGCAGGTTCAGCTTCTCGTCCCGACTGACCGTCAGTCGGACGTCCGAGTGGTCCGACACGTTTCTGATCGGGAAAAACGTGTGCAGGTCAAGGTTTAGACGGAAGAAGTGTGGCGAGCTGTGGACGATCACCCAGCAGCAGTACTGCGCCGCCGAGCCGCCGCCCAGGTCCAGCCCGAACTCGGTGTCGCGTGGCAGACTGAGGAACAGTCTGGACGTGTTGGGCGTCAGGGTGGCGCCCGCGACACCGTTGCCGCTCCTAATCAGCCGCCACGACCCGAACTGGTCGACCGCTTCTGTTTTCGGACCGGTGCCGTTCGTCCGCTCTCCCTCCTGCTCCGCGATGTTCCTCACGCCGACCAGCTGGTCCAGGGTCATACTGTGCTCCGTGAGGAACTCCAGCAGCGTCAGATTACCGAACAGCGCGCCACGCTCCTCGTCTGAGCCCATCTTCAGGATCCTGGCCACGCTACGAGGCAGCGCCGCCGCCGGGAAGACAGAGATGTAGGGCGGAGGAAAGTCTCTGTCGATGCGCGGCCGCAGCGCCGTCGGTTCGGAGAGGAAGTGCGCCACCTGGTGGCTGGTGAGCACCGCCCAGGCGGCCAGCAGCAGCAGCCGCGCCGCCTGCAGCGGCACGCGGGAGATGTGACAGCGCATCACGGAACTGGGAGACAAGGAGACAGAGATTCGGGCGTGTGACGTTCCTGGCAGCGGAACTGACGTCACTGGGACCTGAACACGACGGCAGTGTCACTGGAACCGAGACAGGAGTGTCGCGGCTTCGGGACTGCGGACAGCGGAGACACACAGCGGAGACACGATGACGCGACGTCTGGCGACACCTCTCCGCCCCATGCAGCTCTGTGTGTCGAGATGTCTCCCTGGCTGGCACCGGAGGTCCGTGGCGCTCTGTCTGACTCGGCCAGCGGCTCTGTGTGTCGGGGTGTCCCTGGCTGGCACCGGAGGTCCGTGGCGCTCTGTCCGACTCGGCCAGCAGCTCTGTGTGTCGGGGTGTCTCTCTGGCTGGCACCGGAGGTCCGTGGCGCTCTGTCCGACTCGGCCAGCGGCTCCGTGTGTCGGGGTGTCTCTGGCTGGCACCGGAGGTCCGTGGCGTTCTGTCCGACTCGGCCAGCGGCTCGGCAGTGGCGGGATGTCTCCCTGGCTGGCACCGGAGGTCCGTGGCGCTCCGTTCGACTCGGCCAGCAGCTCTGTGTGTCGAGATGTCTCTCTGGCTGGCACCGGAGGTCCGTGGCGCTCCGTCCGACTCGGCCAGCAGCTCTGTGTGTCGGGGTGTCTCCCTGGCTGGCACCGGAGGTCCGTGGCGCTCTGTCCGACTCGGCCAGCAGCTCTGTGTGTCGGGGTGTCTCCCTGGCTGGGACCGGAGGTCCGTGGCGCTCCGTCCGACTCGGCCAGCAGCTCTGTGTGTCGGGGTGTCTGGCTGGCACCGGAGGTCCGTGGCGCTCTGTCCGACTCTGTCAGCGGCTCTGTGTGTCGAGATGTCTCTCTGGCTGGCACCGGAGGTCCGTGGCGCTCCGTCCGACTCGGCCAGCGGCTCTGTGTGTCGGGATGTCTCCCTGGCTGGCACCGGAGGTCCGTGGCGCTCCGTCCGACTCGGCCAGCAGCTCTGTGTGTCGGGGTGTCTCCCTGGCTGGCACCGGAGGTCCGTGGCGCTCTGTCCGACTCTGTCAGCGGCTCTGTGTGTCGGGGTGTCTCTCTGGCTGGCACCGGAGGTCCGTGGCGCTCTGTCCGACTCTGTCAGCGGCTCTGTGTGTCAGGGTGTCTCTCTGGCTGGCACCGGAGGTCCGTGGCGCTCCGTCCGACTCGGCCAGGGGCTCCGTGTGTCGGGGTGTCTCTCTCGCTGGCACCGGAGGTCAGTGGCGCTCTGTCCGACTCGGCCAGCGGCTCGGCAGTGGCGGGATGTCTCCCTGGCTGGCACCGGAGGTCCGTGGCGCTCCGTCCGACTCGGCCAGGGGCTCCGTGTGTCGGGGTGTCTCTCTCGCTGGCACCGGAGGTCCGTGGCGCTCTGTCCGACTCGGCCAGCGGCTCTGTGTGTCGGGGTGTCCCTGGCTGGCACCGGAGGTCCGTGGCGCTCTGTCCGACTCGGCCAGCGGCTCGGCAGTGGCGGGATGTCTCCCTGGCTGGCACCGGAGGTCCGTAGCGCTCTGTCCGACTCTGTCAGCGGCTCTGTGTGTCGGGGTGTCTCTCTGGCTGGCACCGGAGGTCCGTGGCGCTCCGTCCGACTCGGCCAGCGGCTCTGTGTGTCGGGGTGTCTCTGGCTGGCACCGGAGGTCCGTGGCGCTCCGTCCGACTCGGCCAGCAGCTCTGTGTGTCGGGGTGTCTCTCTGGCTGGCACCGGAGGTCCGTGGCGCTCTGTCCGACTCGGCCAGCAGCTCTGTGTGTCGGGGTGTCCCTGGCTGGCACTGGAGGTCCGTGGCGCTCCGTCCGACTCGGTCAGCGGCTCGGCAGTGGCGGCAGTGCGGGATAGTCGGACCAGCCGCCGGTCACTACCTGCGGCAGACTCAGCAGGACACTGACACGCCGGCAGCGAGCCGCGACGCCAGGGAGCGTGACGTTCATCCATTACCGACACCGTCCCGTGACGTGTCTGCCGCCGGCTTACAACATGACGCCGGCTTAAGACGCACTCTGCTGACATGGGACTAGTAATTTGCCAAAAGACTTAATAATACTCTGGTGATGATTATGTATCCATGTAATATTCATTTCAAGCCGATTGCTGCACCCTGACCGCGGATATACTGCGGACTAAAGGGAATACAGTCTCCGGGTTTTCAGGAGGCCTGTTATTCTCGGTTCTGCTATTCTGGCTATTGCTCCTAGAAGAGCCTCCGCTTCACCGCTAGAGCCTTCTTTACATGACTAGAAATTCAGAGTCTGGTATTGCTCAGGAGTTGGAATTTTGAAGAAAGTACGATTTTACATTGTGTCATTGCAAACGCGAATAGGCTACGACATGTGGAGATATTTATCAGATAAGCTACCTGGTTGAGCATCGCAGCGGGGATGAACGCCAACATCTGAAGGGGTATTCCCAGGATCGTGTGATGCAATAAGATCCGTGCTGTGTCTACCGGCCGTAGTGCTGGAGCCATTCGTAAGACGTCTTTTGTCTGACTCTTCATTAGGATAATTGCTTAAACTCTCGTTTTTGAAAAGCCCATGGCGTTTAGGCTGACAACCTACTTAAGATACGTAATTACTTTCGCAAGATACATATCTATTCAGATAGTGTCATCTTATGGTTCCATTACCGCTTCAACATTGCATTTATGCTATATCATTATTAGTGCTGGTAGGCCAGAATGAGTTCATTAGTGAAGTGGACTTTTGTGGAAGCATGTGCTTCAAAACTACTTTCTCTTTTAACTTAATACCCATTGTCTGTCCATCAGCTCCTTGTACCTGACTTATCAGTTGTCCATTTCGAGGTTTGTAGTATTGCGAGTCTGTGACGCTGTGTAACCTTACAGTTATAACCTGTCTGCCATGCCACAGGACACGGTGGAGGTGCACCTGGCCTTCCTGGGCCTGTACACGCTGTTGGCGCCGTTCCAGCTGTACGCCTCGCTCCGCCAGCGGCACAGTCTGACCAGGCTCTTCACCGGCGCCCTGATCACCGGCCTGGCCGGCTGGCTGCTCCGCGCCGCGCACAGCGTCAAAATGGCGCTGGACGGCGTCGGCTGGCGGCCCGTCAGCATCATCGGGGACTGCCTCAATATGGCCGCGCAGGTCAGTTAATACAACATGATGGTGTGAGCTGACACTGGCGTGGGATGTTTATCATTTAGATGAACCTTGGTGATATGGTCAACACGTTCGCACATCACAACCGTAATTAACCAATGCTTCGCCAGAACGTCTTTTTGACATTGACAAGGAAACGAGAGAAACGTCTCTAATCCATGGTTTTCAGCCTTTATAGCACTGTTTTAAAGCGCGCTGATCGGTCAAAATAGCCGGATGTGACGGACTGAGTGTGACTCCAAGACGGCGTGTGGAACATTCAGCCGCTGCTGAAGTTCGCCAGCTCTGCTGTGTTTCAGCTGCGGCTGGCGTGTCTGTGCTGTGTTTCAGCCGCTGCTGACGCTGCTGTATCTCAGCTGCTGCTGACATCTGTGCCGTGTTTCAGCCGCTGCTGATGCTGCTGTATCTCAGCTGCTGCTGACATCTGTGCCATGTTTCAGCTGCTGCTGACGCTGCTGTATCTCAGCTGCTGCTGACATATGTGCCGTGTTTCAGCCGCTGCTGACGCTGCTGTATCTCAGCTGCTGCTGACATCTGTGCCATATTTCATCCACTGCTGACGCTGCAGTATCTCAGCTGCTGCTGACATCTGTGCCGTGTTTCAGCTGCTGCTGACGCTGCTGTATCTCAGCTGCTGCTGACATCTGTGCTGTGTTTCAGCCGCTGCTGACGCTGCTGTATCTCAGCTGCTGCTGACATCTGTGCCGTGTTTCAGCCGCTGCTGGTGCTGCTGTATCTCAGCTGCTGCTGACATCTGTGCCATGTTTCAGCCGCTGCTGGCGCTGCTGTATCTTAGTTGCTGCTGACATCTGTGCCATATTTCAGCCGCTGCTGGCGCTGCTGTATCTCAGCTGCTGCTGACATCTGTGCCATATTTCAGCCACTGCTGACGCTGCAGTATCTCAGCTGCTGCTGACATCTGTGCCATATTTCAGCCACTGCTGACGCTGCAGTATCTCAGCTGCTGCTGACATCTGTGCCGTGTTTCAGCTGCTGCTGACGCTGCTGTATCTCAGCTGCTGCTGACATCTGTGCCGTGTTTCAGCCGCTGCTGGTGCTGCTGTATCTCAGCTGCTGCTGACATCTGTGCCGTGTTTCAGCTGCTGCTGACGCTGCTGTATCTCAGCTGCTGCTGACATCTGTGCCATGTTTCAGCTACTGCTGACGCTGCTGTATCTCATCTGCTGCTGACATCTGTGCCGCGTTTCAGCTGCTGCTGATGCTGGTGCTGATGCTGCTGGCGCAGGGCTGGACGGTGCGCGACCCGCTGATCTCCGGGAACCGCCGACTGCTCGCCATCTGGGGCGTGTACGGCGTCATCAGCGTGCTGCTTTACGTCTGGAACCTGGTCAGTACTCGTCGCCGCTCCGGGTCCCGGACAGCACCGTGGCGAGGGTAGCACGGCAACATGAGCGCAGCAGCGGAAATCAGTGTTCATTGGGTATGGCACGATCGTGTGAGAGACGTTGTTCTGTAGTTGGTGCAGTTCGCCGATTTGAATGTTTGTTATGCAATTTGTTATGTGTTGTCATGTTATGTCATGTTCCGTGCTGTCATGTTATGTCATGTTCCGTGCTGTCATGTTATGTCATGTTCCGTGCTGTCATGTTATGTCATGTTCCGTGCTGTCATGTTATGTCATGTTCCGTGCTGTCATGTTATGTCATGTTCCGTGCTGTCATGTTATGTCATGTTCCGTGCTGTCATGTTATGTCATGTTCCGTGCTGTCATGTTATGTCATGTTCCGTGCTGTCATGTTATGTCATGTTCCGTGCTGTCATGTTATGTCATGTTCCGTGCTGTCATGTTATGTCATGTTCCGTGCTGTCATGCCAATTTGTTATGTGCTGTCATGTTTGCCATCAGACAAGACGTGGTAAGCAGGATTCGACCTGGACATTTGTCGACCTCACGGTCTCGCCCTCTGCCTCTGCAGACGGAGGTGGACGTGATATACGACATTGACGAGTACCAGACGTGGCCCGGCTGGCTGGCGCTCTCACTACGGCTGGCCATCATGTGCTGGTTCTTGTGGGAGCTGCGCGACACGGTGGCGGCCCAGCGCGAGCCCGATCCGACGCGGCTGCAGTTCCTGCTCCACTTCGGCGCCGCCTCGCTGCTCTGGTTCCTCTACCTGCCGGTGGTGGCGCTGATAGCGCTCACCATCAGCGCCCTCTACCGGCACAAACTGCTGCTGGGTCAGTGGAACGGGGATGGCAGGGTGACGGCAGGGATAACGGGCGGGGTCACGGAGATGTGGTACCGTGATGGGAGGCAAAGGGTAGGTAATAAAATGTTCGTTTCCTTATTCGACTCGTCTTGATTTGTTGTCTGTATATTGCTACATGCACAGATTAAACCTCTTGTGCTGGACTTCATGATACCGTAGAAGCTAGAATGTATACATGTATTACCTATGTATAAACTACAGTGGATAATAATGCATTTATTTGTTAATAGCTGGTTGTTTTTTCCAGCTCTGTCTGGCTCGGCGGACTTCCTGGCGTTCGCCATTATGACTCAGCTGCTGTGGCCGGCGCGGTCCCGCAGCTACTTCCAGCTCGATACACCCGAGCTGGACGTCTCAGACGAGCTGGAGGAGTTTAGTCAGGCCACGCACGTGCTGCTGTCGGAGGCGGGCCGCGCTGCCAGCCCGGACCGGACACTGGATCAGACCCAGGGACAGACAGGACACCAGCCACAGGAACAGACAGGAGGTCAGGCGGGAGATCAGGCAGGAGGCCAGGCAGGAGGCCAGGCGGGAGGCCAGGCGGGAGACCAGGAGGGAGGCCAGGCGAGAGGCCAGGCGAGAGGCCAGGCGGGAGACCAGGCGGGAGACCAGGCAGGAGACCAGGCGGGAGACCAGGAGGGAGGCCAGGGGAGAGGCCAGCCGGGAGGCCAGGCGCTGGTGCCGGCCGCCGGGCCGCCGCCGTGGCCGCTGCCGGACGTGACGCGCGGCGCTGTCGCCGGACCGGGCCGCCGGCCGGCCGACAGCAGCGTGTTCAGCCCAGTGGACGCCGACACCGAGCGGCTGCTGACCGAGCCGGCCGGTAAGGCAGCCGGCAGCGGCTGAAGGGCTGGATGGAGGCAGGATCAGCTTAGATCGCGGCGGTGATGACTGATGGACGTGATGGAGAGGACGGTGGCGGTGGGTCTGCGCCGAGACAGTCCCGCCGCCGCCGCCGCAGACGACGATAGCCACTGGGCACATCCGGTTAGAGTTGTATTACAGCCGAAACTATGGTCCCCACAGGTGGTGGTACATGTGTTGCCCTTACCAAGCCGAGCTTATGTTCACGGACGGCTACAGAGGCTTAAAGTGGACTGGGACTATGCGATACACATTCGCTGATGCTGTCACCCACTGGTCGGCCGCCGCCAGCTGTGCTGTCGCTGGAGCTCGTGCTCGGCTCGTCCTGCGCGCTGTGATGTCGCCATGTGCACCGTCACGTCAAGCGTCAGTTATCACGTCAGTTATCACGTCAAATCCGTCTGAAGCCCATGTTCCACGAACAATCACACCTGCCCCGCTATGCCGTTACCGAGTGCGCAGATCCGCCAAACATTGTCAAAAGACTATGCTCTCGCCCATGTTCTGTGAGGTGCTTACGAAAGGCTATTTCAGCTGACTGTGCTAGCCATCCTTCCTTGCCCATGTATTCGAGTGTTTAACGCGGAAGTCGTCCGCCAGCACGGCTGCCGCGCCCGCCTGTGCCACTGTATCTGGAAATCTTGCCATGCATGGCGGAGGGGCATGTTATAGTGTCCCTCCGCGGCCGTTAGATATTAAACTAGTATGTCTTAGTAGTATGAGGCAGCGCTGCAAAGGCTGAGCTTACCGCCTCTAGAAAGGTATACCCCTGTGATATGCCGAGACAGCGAAACGCTAGTTTTACATTTGTAAACGGGAACGATGTGCTTAGTTAACGTCTCGTTCGCATCACCTGTGGGCATTTACTATTGATGTGAGTGTTTTGGTGCTTAGACAGATGTCTGTGTGTCGTGCTTAATCTGCCATGTGCGGCATTGGATGGCAGGTATGTTGTCACATGTGGGGTCAGTGTGCCACTGTTATGCTGTGGCGAGTCGTGTCGGGAGTCCGGCGGTGTGTCCGCCGCCCAGTTATGGAAACTAGAACAAAGTGGGATCATGCAATGGTGAAGGACAATTCGCCGCCATGAAATCCGGTCCCAATGGACAGACTGCCTGCTTGTGTCCTGAGACGTGATATGTAAATGGTATTTCGGGTGAAGGGCTGATGTCGGAATCCACTAGCACAGGGTGCAAGGCTGTTTTGGGGTCAGTCTGCGTTTCGCTTATCGTTGGTTGTGGTCTGTGGAGTGTTTGCTGTCGTCTGGTGCGGGTGTTTTTGCACGGTATCGATCTGAAGGGTTCTGCCACCTGCATTAGGCCTCGCCGCCCTGCTGCGGGTACCGTGCTCTGGTGCCCGGCCGCCCGTCTGTCGTCGCCTGGTCCGCTCACTGCGCGTTCATTGAGGTTCAGTCCGTTCCTGGGAAGCTCACTGCGGGCTGTGGGGTCGTCACAGGACCGTTTTGGGCCGGGGGTCATGCTCTGCCCGAGGTCAGGACCGTGGGGTGTAGGTTAGTGTTGACAGAGTTGGCAGTTGTACGGTTCGAGGGACGGGCCGGGGTTTGTGACGGGTTTTCTTGTCGGGACTGGGGACATGCAGTCTGATATAGTACGGGGGAACGGTGACGTAGGGGACGGTACCCCGCGGGGTGCGTACCGAGGTGGCCACGGGACCGTCTGCCTCTGTTTCCGGCCTTTATTCTCGTGTTCCGCCTAGTCACCAGTGACATTTTCAGATACATAGTACGCTGATGTGATGCAGATCGCGTTATGTGATTTGTTTTAGTTGGACCCAGTTGAGTACATGGAAAAGTCAACACTTGTTGAGGTTGTGATTTGTGGTTGTATTTGTATATGTTGCTTCTTGTACTACGGTTAGTATCGAGCCCTGTCTGTGATGTGAAAGAACAATATATTGAGACGTTACATGATGCTGGTTTTAAAGTGGTGAGCTGACATTCGTTTGCTCTTTCTGCATGTCACAATCACTATTGAATGTGTAGATCGGAATTCCGAATCTAACTCCGAATTTTGATTTTTGTATTCGCGTTCGGACGGTTGATGAATCCTCATGAACACCGCATTCCTGCCCCACTGCTCTCTCGTCCCAGTAGAGCAGCCTGCTGGCAGGCTCTTCTCACCGTGCGCTGCGCCGTGCCTCAGGGAAGCCGTTTCCGCCGCTACCCTCACTACCCCGGACAGACAACGCCCAGCGAACGGCCGACCATTCATCTTCAGACGGACATTGGCACGCACCCGACCCGGTCACTCCCTTCCGCTCACCCCGCTGGCAGCGGTGCAGAGGACCAACCTTCCGCTCGCCCCGCTGGCAGTGGTGCAGAGGACCAACCTTCCGCTCGCCCCGCTGGCAGCGGTGCAGAGGACCAACCTTCCGCTCGCCCCGCTGGCAGTGGTGCAGATAGCTGCCCCTCTGCGTACCCCGCTGGCAGTGGTGTGGATGGGCCCCGTTCGCTCAGCCCACCAGTAGATGTGTAGCGGTGCTGAGTGCCACCTGACAGTCGCAGGTTCGCCCTCGGTCGCGACCTAGGGCCAGCGCCTGACTGGCTCACACTCCCCGGACCTGGCGGCACTCCTCACAAGTGTTCCACGTGCACACGGAACAACACTGAGAACAGCGCGACAGAGCAGCTGTAGTTGTACATTCTGGCAGCGCTGGCAGCTGTAAACACGGTAACAAGTCCCAAACTATGTCGCTCCGTTTTTTCCATCCTCCTTGCCCCCGGTGAACCCACGGGTGCCAACACACGCCATATTCCACAACTTAGGTGCACCGGTACACCAAAACCATTACTGATCCACTCGTTTGTGACGATTTCTCTGCTACTCACTCTAGAAATTAAATAAAACCGTTAAATACCTAAAGCCATCATCTAGAACAGCAGCTGACTTCATATTTGGGTTCCCTGTTCCAAGGAGTGCGCAGTCCTGCTCCTGCCGATGTTCACTTCTGTTCTCGTTAACACAAGAGGAAGGTCAGGCGTATAAAGCCTCCGCCTATTTGTTACACATTAAGATTCACCACCCCTTGGTTCTCGCTTCACCGCCCTCTGGTTCTCGCCTCACCGCCCTCTGGTTCTCGCCTCCGAGCAGTCGTTAGCAGGTTCTTGTTCCTGGTCTCCGGGCCACACCAAACGTTAGCAGACCTGTGTCCGGACCAGACCAGACGTTATCAGGCCTGTTTTCACACCAAACGTTTACAGCTCTATTCGGACCAGACAGAACATCAGCAGGCCTCCTGCTCTCGGTGTCCTGCGTCAGTCTCCTGTTCTCGGTGTCCGAAGTCAGCAGGCCTCCTGTTCTCGGTATCCGGCGTGAGCAGGCTTCCTGTTCTCGGTGTCCGGCGTCAGTCTCCTGCTATCGGTATCCGGCGTCAGCAGGCCTCCTGTTCTCGGTATCCGGCGTGAGCAGGCCTCCTGTTCTCGGTATCCGGCGTGAGCAGGCCTCCTGTTCTCGGTGTTCGGCGTGAGCAGGCCTCCTGTTCTCGGTATCCGGCGTCAGCAGGCCTCCTGTTCGCGGTGTTCGGCGTGAGCAGGCCTCCTGTTCTCGGTGTTCGGCGTCAGCAGGCCTCCTGTTCGCGGTGTTCGGCGTGAGAAAGCCTCCTGTTCTCGGTGTTCGGCGTGAGAAGGCCTCCTGTTCGCGGTGTTCGGCGTGAGCAGGCCTCCTGTTCGCGGTGTTCGGCGTGATCAGGCCTCCTGCTCGCGGTGTTCGGTGTGAACAGGCCTCCTGTTCGCGGTGTTCGGCGTGAGCAGGCCTCCTGCTCTCGGTGTTCGGCGTGAGCAGGCCTCCTGTTTGCGGTGTTCGGCGTGAGCAGGCCTCCTGCTCTCGGTGTTCGGCGTGAGCAGGCCTCCTGTTCTCGGTGTCCGAGGTCAGCAGGCCTCCTGTTCTCGGTGTTCGGCGTGGGCAGGCCTTCTGTTCGCGGTGTCCGAAGTCAGCAGGCCTCCTGTTCTCGGTGTTAGGCGTGAGCAGGCCTTCTGTTCGCGGTGTCCGAAGTCAGCAGGCCTCTTGTTCTCGGTGTCCGGCGTCAGCAGGCCTCCTGTTCTCGGTGTTCGGCGTGAGCAGGCCTCCTGTTCGCGGTGTCCGAAGTCAGCAGGTCTCCTGTTCTCGGTGTCCGGCGTCAGCAGGCCTCCTGTTATCGGTGTTCGGCGTGAGCAGGCCTCCTGTTCTCGGTGTTCGGCGTGATCAAGCCTCCTGTACGCGGTGTCCGAAGTCAGCAGGCCTCCTGTTCTCGGTGTCCGGCGTCAGCAGGCCTCCTGTTCTCGGTGTTTGACGTGAGCAGGCCTCCTGTTCTCGGTGTTCGGCGTGAACAGGCCTCCTGTTCTCGGTGTTCGGCGTGAGCAGGCCTCCTGTTCGCGGTGTTCGAAGTCAGCAGGTCTCCTGTTCTCGGTGTTCGGCGTCAGCAGGCCTCCTGCTCTCAGTGTTCGGTGTGATGAGGCCTGTTCGCGGTGTTCGGCGTGAGCAGGCCTCCTGTTCGCGGTGTCCGAAGTCAGCAGGCCTCCTGTTCGCGGTGTCCGAAGTCAGCAGGTCTCCTGTTCTCGGTGTCCGGCGTCAGCAGGCTTCCTGTTCTCGGTGTCCGGCGTGAGCAGGCCTCCTGCTCTCGGTGTTCGGCGTGATGAGGCCTGTTCGCGGTGTTCGGCGTGAGCAGGCCTCCTGTTCGCGGTGTCCGGCGTGAGCAGGCCTCCTGTTCGCGGTGTTCGGCGTGAGCAGGCCTCCTGTTCTCAGTGTCCGGCGTCAGCAGGCCTCCTGTTCGCGGTGTCCGGCGTGAGCAGGCCTCCTGTTCGCGGTGTTCGGCGTGATCAGGCCTCCTCTTCTCGGTGTCCGGCGTCAGCAGGCCTCCTGTTCGCGGTGTCCGGCGTCAGCAGGGCTACTGTTCGCGGTGTTCGGCGTGAGCAGGGCTCCTGTTCGCGGTTTTCGGCGTGAGCAGGCCTCCTGTTCGCGGTGTCCGGCGTGAGCAGGCCTCCTGTTCGCGGTGTCCGGCGTGAGTAGGCCTCCTGTTCGCGGTGTTCGGCATCAGCAGGCCTCCTGTTCTCGGTGTCCGGCGTCAGCCTCCTGTTCCCGGTGTCCGGCGTGAGTGAGGAAGCGGAGTGCGTGCCTGACGGCGCCGCCGGCCGCCTGAAAGCCCCTGCCGATCCTGTGAGCGGCCGACACCACCAGTCGGGTGGGCAGCATCAGCTGGGACTGCTCCTCCCGCTGAAAACACGGGACGCTATGTCAGCAGACCGGACATGCAAGGCTGCAGGATCAGGGGTCAGCGTATCAACAGGGGTCAGCGTATCAACAGGGGTCAGCGTATCAACAGGGGTCAGCGTATCAACAGGGGTCAGCGTGTCAACAGGGGTCAGCGTATCAACAGGAGGCAGCGTATCAACAGGGGTCAGCGTATCAACAGGGGTCAGCGTATCAACAGGGGTCAGCGTATCAACAGGGGTCAGCGTATCAACAGGAGGCAGCGTATCAACAGGGGTCAACGTATCAACAGGAGGCAGCGTATCAACAGGGGTCAGCGTATCAACAGGGGTCAGCGTATCAACAGGAGGCAGCGTATCAACAGGGGTCAGCGTATCAACAGGGGTCAGCGTATCAACAGGGGGCAGCGTATCAACAGGGGTCAGAGTATCAACAGGGGTCAGCGTATCAACAGGAGGCAGCGTATCAACAGGGGTCAGCGTATCAACAGGGGTCAGCGTATCGACAGGGGTCAGCGTATCAACAGGGGGCAGCGTATCAACAGGGGTCAGCGTATCGACAGGGGGCAGCGTATCGACAGGAGGCAGCGTATCAACAGGAGGCAGCGTATCAACAGGGGTCAGCGTATCAGCGTATCAACAGGGGTCAGCGTATCAACAGGGGTCAGCGCCTATCGACAGGAGGCAGTGTATCAACAGGAGGCAGCGTATCAACAACATTTTTGCTCTTCAATCGAGATGTGCAATTTATTTCTGTCTATTTTTGTCTCATTTTCGGACTGCTGTCGAATTTGATGAGACAGTACTGCTTACTTTGATGCCATGAGCGGAAGAGTTCAAACGAAATAATTTGTGACACTTCATCATCATTCAGCGCCCTCTGCTTAAACACTCAGAATAAACTTACAGAAGTAAGCAAGACTGACCTGCTGCTGGAGCCGGTCTTCTCGGATCTGGTCGGCCATCTCTCGTAGCATGCTGCCGATCTCGCGAAGGAACTCGTCCCGCACCTGGTCATCGCTGAGGCCGCGCCGGCGCCGCTCGCGCAGCTCGGCCAGGCGCGCCGCCAGGTAGCGCTGGAAGTCGGCCGACAGAGAGGTGGCGCTGCGGGCGTGGCGGCGCGCGGCGGCCGCGCCCGGCCGGCCCGGCCCGCCGCTCTCTGTGTAGGCCCGCAGTCGGATCGCCAGATCGTCCGGCTCCGGCGCAGCCGGCGGCGGCGAGCGCATCGACATGAAGAATGGGCGGCTCTGTGAGGAGTTCTCTGAGGGCTGGGAGGTACGGCGGGCAGCGGCGACAGCGACCGCTCGGGCTGCCGCCTTGCCGACCGGGCCGCGGCCGACGGACTCCGGCGACAGGTCGGCGGCGGACGGGGCGGTGTTAGCGCTCCTCTCCGCCGCTGCCCTCTCCGCCGCCGCCTTCTCCGCCGCTGCCTTCTTCTCAGCGCGGCGGGACTTCTTTGAGCGGGTCAGCAGGTGGCGTAAGGAGTGCCCTCGCCGTTTCGGTTCCGGGAAGAGGGTGTCGCCCCCGGAGCTGAGGCCGCTGTAGCCGTCGGGGAGCAGCGGCGGCGTGGGGCTGCTCTCCAGCGCGGCTCGGTCGTCATCCTCGTCAGCTGGAGTGATGATGATCTCCGGAAGGGAGGTGCCCCTGGCAGCGGCTGAAACAGATGATGTGATGAGCACGGAGACGGTACGGCACTGCAAAACGAGAGTAGCTCGGCTCGTAGACTATCCGATACACAAAGGGCTCAGCTGCAATGTTGAACATAGAATTGAGATCATATACTGGAACACGGATCGTTCATGTCGTTCACTCGGACTACAAACAGTAGCAGTCGTTCTGTTCAGTCAGGGTTGTTCGTAAGCGGACCTCTATCCGTCAACATTTCGGTAAGTTTCAGCCGCGAATGTTAAAATGCCTGTCAGTGTCTTCGATGCTCTGATTAATTATACAATATTTGTCGGCAAATAAATATGCTTCCTTGAAAGAAACCATTAGGTCATAGGAAAGGGAAATTGTTGGCATTTCGATAACCACCTCGAAACAAATCGGTTCCCGAATAAACAACGGACCACCAACCATCACCTGCCCAGATTTCCAAACATTTACACTAGCGAACGAGGCGATTCCTGTCACGTTCACGTTGGTTGGCTGACTCTACGGCTTACCTTTCGCGTTGGTCGGCAATGGTTCAGAGTTATCCTCCTGCAGCAGGGCGCGCAGTGAGCAGACGGCCTCTGCTCTGCACTGTCGGAGGCACCGCTCCGCCCAGTCATCCTCCGTACTGACTGTCTTGCCGGACATCCTGTGGCTTTGTGCCACTGCTTCCCAGCGGCACAGTTCGTCACTGACCGTCACTGGGCGTCACTGGGCGTCCCCAGGCGTCACCAGGCGTCACTGACCGTCACTGACCGTCACTGACCGTCACTGGGCGTTACCAGGCGTCACCAGGCGTCACCAGGCGTCACTGACCGTCACTGGGCGTCACTGGGCGTCACTGGGCGTTACCAGGCGTTACCAGGCGTCACCAGGCGTCACTGACCGTCACTGACCGTCACTGCGCGTTACCAGGCGTTACCAGGCGTCACCAGGCGTCACTGACCGTCACTGACCGTCACTGGGCGTTACCAGGCGTCACTGACCGTCACTGAGCGTCACTGGGCGTCACTGGGCGTTACCAGGCGTCACCAGGCGTCACTGACCGTCACTGACCGTCACTGAGCGTCCCCAGGCGTCACTGACCGGCACTGGGCGTTCCCAGGCGTCACTGGGCGTCACCAGGCGTCACTGAGCGTCACCAGGCGTCACTGAGCGTCACTGGGTGTCACCAGGCGTCACTGACAGTCACTGGGCGTCACTGGGTGTGACCAGGCGTCACTGGGCGTCACCAGGCGTCACTGGGCGTGACCAGGCGTCACTGGACGTCACCAGGCGTCACTGAGCGTCACTGGGCGTCACCAGGCGTCACTGACCGTCACTGACCGTCACTGGGCGTCACTGGCCGACACTAACTGTCACTGGGCGTCACTGGCCGACACTAACTGTCACCGCGCGTATTTTTTTGTCACTGACCGTCACCGGCCTTCACCGTATTTCACTGCGGATATCACTGGGAGTGACTAACCGCAGCTATCTATAGTCACTATAGTCACTAACCGCAGCTGGCTATCGCAGAGTGTCTCCGTCCGTTAGTGGCGGACGCTGCCGTCTGTCAGTCACCTGCCGGCTGTCTGTCCGCTGCTGGCAGGCGGCAGCTCCACGGCGATCGCCGCAGACGCCAATGCTTGGCCGTCGGCCACCTCGCAAATCGCGGCTCGATCTATCGACTGGTCACCGACTCGATGTATCGATTTATCTGACCGAGTACTGTTTTTCGGAGGGTCGTCTTCAAGCATTTTGTCATTTGTGCCGATATTGGTTTCAGCGCGCCGAGGGTGTCCGCCTGGTCTGGAGCGCGTGACGTTGTAAATGTTGCGGCTGTTTTCGATTGCAGCAGATACCTGACGGAGTGTTTTCTGTCGGGATAGCTTCTTCTGTCCACTTACTTAGGATCCCGACCTTCTTAGGTCTGGCTAAGTCGGTTCAGAATTATTCGCACCACCACCATCACAGAGTCACGCCGCAGCCAGCACTCCACCTCGCCGTATTTCCACACGTCACTGCTCAGCTTCGTCGTGGGTCTCACTTGTGGCGTCCTGAAATCTAAATCAACACATCGCTCCGACGGCGCTAACTTGACCGCACATGACCACCTGAGGTCACACACGCACCTCACAGCGCCCCTTCACCGCCGCGGGCCGCACGCGCCTCCGTTCCCTGCGGCCATCTGCCCGTAAATAGCCGGAGGGCACCGGCGCGCGGTCTGCCAGCGCCGGGCGCCGCCGTCACAGCGCTGAGCGCCGCCGGCGTGCCGCGCGATGCGGCGATTGCTGTGCGTGCTCGACTGACACCTGGGTGTCGGGTGTCGCCGCGTGGCGTCCCGACACGGCACGCCCCGGTGTCGGTGTCGCGCGTGTGTCGGTGCGAGCGTCACGCGCCGCGCGGTGTGAGCGTGACGGTCGGCCTATGTGACACTGCGCGCTGTCCGGAGACAGCTGCGGCTGACACGGTCCCCGGTCCCCGCGGCGGCTGCGCTGTGACGCTGTCTGCGGTAACGAGGGCGGCACTGCAGACTGGGAGACGTGTTCTGCCAGGTGGTCCCGCCGCGCCCGCTGTCACAGGTGTCCCGGCTGCAACGCCAGGCGAAAACTGGGATGCGGCACTGGCGCGGTGGGGAAACATTACGGTTATAAGCTGAATACAATACAGCGCAATACGGGGGACGTACGCATATGCAGTTTTCGCGGAATGCCTGTAAACTTAGTCAGCTGTTCTCTGGTTCCATTTGGGTCGTTTGTCTAAGCTCCGTTCGACTCATTTCAGAATATGCCGACTCACAGAATTTGCCGAGTGTGCATTGTGAAAGCCGATGAGTCCAAAGAACACTGGTCAAGCGCGTTTGGCACTGGCAAAAAATAAACGTTTTTTTTTCTAATTTAATCAACTTTCCGCATACGGATCGGAACTGTCTCCATCGACAGTAAAACTTGTTGAAAAATAACCCGAACTTACAGAGAAAAGGCGATATTTCTGGGGAAATATTTTTATATTTAAATTGGAAGGCAAAACGTGACGCACTGCACAGCCCAAGGGCGGATTCAGGATATTTTAGGAGGGGTGGCCGCAGGCCAATTTAGGGGCGCCTTCCAAAAATCTAGGGGCGCCTTCCAAAGAAAGAGCGCCGTCACTGACCGAAAGGGCGCCGTCACTGGCCGGAAGGGCGCAGTCAATGGCCGAAAGGGCGCCGTCCATGGCCGAAAGGGCGCCGTCACTGGCCGGAAGGGCGCCTCGGGTCAAAAGGACCAGGTCATGACCTGTATGACCTGATACTCGGTAAGTTACTTTCAACAGGGCGTACAAGCGGTCCATAGGGACGCTGCGTGCTCACGGGCTGTCCATTGCCGGGCGCCTGGCGGCGCCCGGCGACAGACAGCCCGTGGGGCGCCCCCTTCTGGGGAGGGGGGGGGGGGGGGGGGGGGGGGCGGGGGGCGACCGCTGCGGCCACCCCCTGGATCCGCCCCTGGCACAACCACAATTCATTGTTTTAATTGTAGGCCAAAAATAATAGTAATGTATCATTGACGGTTTTAGTCGCGGTGTCGGGTAGGAGGTGGGATATTAGTTGCACGTTGGTTAACAGACATTGCCACTTCATTTTGGCTGTCACATGTCTGGCGAGCGGCTGTCATGTCTGGCGAGCGGCTGTCACATGTCTGGCGAGCGGCTGTCACGTGTCTGGCGAGCGGCTGTCACATGTCTGGCGAGCGGCTGTCACATGTCTGGCGAGCGGCTGTCACATGTCTGACGAGCGGCTGTCACATGTCTGGCGATCGGCTGTCACATGTCTGGCGAGCGGCTGTCACATGTCTGGCGAGCGGCTGTCACATGTCTGGCGAGCGGATGTCACATGTCTGGCGAGCGGCTGTCATGTCTGGCGAGCGGCTGTCACATGTCTGGCGAGCGGCTGTCACATGTCTGGCGAGCGGCTGTCACATGTCTGGCGAGCGGCTGTCACATGTCTGGCGAGCGGCTGTCACATGTCTGGCGAGCGGCTGTCACATGTCTGGCGAGCGGCTGTCACATGTCTGGCGAGCGGGACACCTTTCGCAGCTGTGTTATTAACTCTGCTGGCAGTCACAGCCAACAAGCGTGTCTTGGTCTCGGGACGATCTTGTAAAACCGTGCTGTCATTTGTTCGTTTGTGTTTCGCTTGGGCTAAGTAATGAGGGCTGAATTGGTCCAGGGCTGACCAACACTCGAAAGTAATCATTCGGAACTCTGATTTGTTTGTTTATTTGTTTATTTATTGACAATGAGCAACAGGCATTCACCCAATTACAGCTCAAGTCGAGTAATTAAAACACGCGACGACACGACAGCAGCAGACACACGCACACAGTTGAAAACAGACGAGGCAAATATGATAACGAAAATGTGATACTAAAATAGAACAAAAGTTCATGAAACAGTAAATATGAATACGTTAAAAATAAACATAGGTGAACAATAGTTCACAGGCATGCTTTGAGGCTACGCAGACCTAAGAAAACGCTTGTAAAAGAACACATAAGATCGGTAAATGAGAAAACTCCAGCAGTAAAATAAGAGTAATAAAACTCGCATGCTCACATCACACACGCCCACACACAATCCCAACTCATCGCCACCAGTGTTGTGCAGCCTATATAAATTTTACAACTTTTTGGATACCTTTTCTCAAACGTGTTTCTAATTTTTCGCTATGCTATTCTTACGTGTAAGGACGTGTCAACTAAGTGCAAAAATAAAATTGAGAGATATTTGTCTCCAAATATCTCAAGTTTTGTCATTTACATGATTTTTTATAATAAAAATATGTTATTCACTAATAACTTTGGACTGAATAAAATTAGATTGGTGCAATGGTACAGTAAACGTCATTTTGCTGTTCTCATCAAGACGAGTTGAATGCTCTGTGGCATGACCTCTTTCTGACATTTGATGACCTTGACCTTAAATTTAAAAGTGAGTATTTTTTTTAAAAAAATTTGGATACCCAAGCCAAATGTATTTTCTATTTTTGACTGTATCATTGTTAAGTGTAAATAAGTGTCGTTCAAACATAAGCGTAAATTTGATGGTTATTTGTCTTCAAATATGCTATTTTTTCATTTTATGTTCTTTTTGTGAAAGATGTTATTCCCAATAATTTTTGACTGAATAAAGATGAAAAGGTAGAATGGACACCATTTTGTTATTTTTGTCAAGACGCGTTGAATGATATGCAGTATGACCTCTTTCTAACATTTGGTGACATTTACCTAAGGTCAATGGTAAGGTTCAGGGTTAGGTTTCGAATTGTGGCCTATGTGGCGATGTTATATATCTTAAAACTTGTCTTGTTGCGAGGAATTCGATTGTGCTTAAATGACGCCTGATCGTCAATGGCAACTTTTGAATTCATTTTAATTTTAATGTCG
The DNA here is from genome assembly GCA_036785665.1 of Chirona hameri. Classification (NCBI taxonomy): domain Eukaryota; kingdom Metazoa; phylum Arthropoda; class Thecostraca; order Balanomorpha; family Balanidae; genus Chirona; species Chirona hameri. The sequence continues at coordinate 42,469 of JAXIVJ010004843.1, forward strand.
AATAGCAACTTAATAACTTCCTTCTCGGTGTAAAGAAAGACCGAAAATGTCTCAGTTTGCTTTATAGTCATCAACGATCGCGCAATTACTCTAATACCAATGAATTCCCATCTCCAAGACAAGTTCAAAGATAAATAACATCGCCGTGTAGGTCAAATTCGGAAAGGTGACTAAGTGCGCCGTGACCTTGACCTTAGGTCAAGGTCATCAAATGTCAGAAAGAGGTCATGCTGCACAGCATTCAATGCATCTTGATGATAACAACAAAAAGACGTTGACCGTGCCCTTCGAGCTTTATTTAGTCAAAAGTTATTAGCGAATATCTTATTTTTATATAAAATAGCATGTAAAATGACACAAATTTGAGATATTTGGAAGCAAATATCCATCAAATTTATTTTTGCACTTAATTGACACGTCCTTACACGTAGGAATAGCATAGCGAAAATTTAGAAACACTTTTGATAGTACGATAGTACAAATACTCGAGCTTTGCTGCGTGGTCGTATTCCGCATCACAAGGCGGGAAGGGTGTTGTAGTGGGCGTTACTTGGCAGTTACCATAGCCAGGAGAAGTCACTTTGTGTTCATACAATAGTACAAATAAATTTGCATTACTCTTTTTATTTGAGGTCTATTGTAGTATGTGGATTCGAGAAAAAAATGTGATCAACCCTGAACCCAAGTCAGTAAAATACACAAATGGGGTACTTTTAGGTCATATGGAGGCCCCTGGGGCTCAGGACCCGGAAGGCCCCCAGTGAAATTAGCCCCCCCCCCCCATATTGGGAGGCTGGATCCGCCAGTGTGTCTGACCATATGCGGCGGAACGGGGGGGGGGGGGGAGGCGGAGGCACCGTGCCCCCTTGAATTTTCAAAGGGGGCACCCATGTAAAAGTGTCCCCCTTAAATTTGGTATGGCGAAGATAATTATGATAGATATTAACGTAAAACTTACAGTACTTTATGCTACATCAATTCTACGTCTTCTAAAAAATCCAATGAAATTGATGTAGTACTGTTGGAGATAATGTCGATTTAATGATGTCATGTCTTGCAATTTTTTTTGGGGGTGGAAAAACGATACATGTTTGAAAAACCGTAGAAAATCGAGGTTGGATGAAAATTGCAAATGCAAAAGTCAGAAGAAAGGAAATTACATTTTCGTTCAAATGTGTATCTCGGATTTGTGAAATGTTTTTTTTACCCCCCAAACAAAAACAAAATCGGAAAAATGTCCACAATATCAAAATATTGAAGATATTTATACAAAAACGGAAATAATGTAACAATGATGTAATTATAAAATGATATAATTAGAGAAACAAATATGGAAGATATCCAAACCAAATTTCGAAGCAATGTCTTTATTTTTGACGACTTATCCCGCGCCGTGCTGGGGGGGGGGCGCTTAGACGCCCCCCCTTAAAGTTTCTCAAGGATAACGGAAAACGGTGGCGCTGCGCGCCACCGTTTCTTGCACATGTGTTCCTTGGCCTAGAGTCATCTCAGGTCAGGCCACTAGGCCAGGTCACGTGACCCCCACCTGCATAACAAAATTGCGATCGTACCACAGCCACAGTTTTTGACCGATCAGTTTCAAACTTACATAATTTCATAAGGTCATAGGTACCTACACTTCGTTTATCTCGGATTTGTTATATCGGTGACTTAAGGTCGGGTCAATTTCGTGACCTCCCCATTATAAGTCAATGGGGAAATATTCAAATGCTTCCTATTCCGAGGATATGCCCAGTGGCGGATCCAGGGGGGGTCACGGGGTCATGACCACCCCTTGGGTCGTAAAGGGGCACCATTACGCCGGGGCACAAGAGGCACCACTAAAAATAAAGCATTTTTCCGAAAAATCCCCAAAAAATCTACCCCCACAAAAAAAATCAACCAAAAATCCGCGCCGCTACGCGGCGCAAATCATTCAGTGTTTTTTTTTTCAGTACAAAAGGGTCCTTAACCCGCGCCGTGCCGGTGCTCGACGCCACCTTCGCCGTGCCAGGGGAGGTTCGACGCCCCTTCTAACTTGGCTCCTATAGGACGTAGACCAAAACCGAAAACGCCGTTCGAAAGGTCGTCAAAATGCATTTGGAAACTATTTCAAGATTGTTTTTTTCTCAGGTCAATATTAAGGTCACCAGTGGCCAGAGGTCAGATTTCAAGTTTTAGGACTTCGCTCCAGAAACCCCCAGATATCACAGGAACACAGGAGGAGCATGGCTTTGTTCCGAAGCGATCTTGCGCCACGAACTTAGCCATGTTTCTCAAAACCGCGTGGGAGGCCATATCGGACGGGTATCAGACGGACGCCATCTACACTGACTATTCGGCTGCATTTCAAAGTGTTAATCGCGCGCTTATCATCCACAAGCTCGAACATTCTTACAACCTTTGTGAAAACGCTCTAAAATGGTTTGTCTCGTACCTGTCCGATAGGCGCCAGAGGGTCATCGTGAACGGAGAAAAACATCCGATTGGAAACCTGTTATCTCCGGAGTTCCAGAGGGATCGATTTTGGCACCTCTAATTTTCTCGCTCTTCATCAACGATCTACCACGATCCCTCGACTCAGATTGTCTCATGTATGCTGATGACGTCAAAATTTATCGCAAAATTAGCACCCCGTCTGACGGGCGACTGCTGCAGGATGATCTCAGTCGTCTCTCAGCCTGGTCTGTCAGATTTAACTAAACTTAACTAAACTTAACTAAACTTAACTAAACTTAACTAAACTTAACTAAACTTAACTAAACTTAACTAAACTGAACTAAGCTGAACTAAACTGAACTAAACTGAACTAAACTTAACTAAACTTAACTAAACTTAACTAAACTTAACTAAACTTAACTAAACTTAACTAAACTTAACTAAACTTAACTAAACTTAACTAAACTTAAATCCATCCAAATGCAAAGCTTTCACGATCACCCTCAGGCGTGCACCAGTCCAGACCAGCTACTATATAGGCAGCTCCAAGTTTAAACTTATCATGTCGAGGAGATACGTGACCTGGGTGTGACATTGGATCAACAACTTACTTTTGCTGCGCACGTTGACAGCATCGTCGAACGAGCAAATCGATCCCTGGGTCTCCTCATCCGCTCTTTTCAATCTGGCTCGAACCACGGTTCAAACTTCAATCGCACAGCTATTGTAGCTGCCTATTTTTCCAACGTGCAAACTATTCTCAAGTTTTCAACTGTGAGCTGGGCTGGTGCGGCCGACTCCCATACAAAGCGGGTCGATCGGGTGCAGCACAAAATCTTTATGTGGCTTCTCCACAACACCCAGTCCGGAAATGCTCCTTCTCTCTCCTATCGTGACCTCTGTCACCACTTCAAAATCCCTACTTTAGCCGCAAGGCGAGTTCAGCATGATCTCCTTTTTCTCAAAAACGTTCTATGCAGCAAACTGGACACACCGCGTTTGCTCGAAAGCTTCTCTCTTCACGTGCCCGCCCGATCGCGACGCGCCAGCAAAACCTGCTTAATGTTCCTTACTCTCGTGTCAACATTGTGCAGAATGGAATGTTCACTCGCTTGCCAATGGTCACAAACACCTTCCTTAGAGAGAAGACTGTCCCGGCCGACATCTTCGATGATGGCCATGGCTCCTTCAAGCGGCAGGTGCTGAAGTATGTCAGAAAGCAGTGTGGATTGCATGATGTTCTGCGTGACATGTAACGCGTTTTTAATAAAAAATAATTTTGTTATCGTCTTTTTATGTATACGTTTGTAGCTGTATTTGTGTGTATGTGTTTACGTTTTTAACTATTTGACTTCGCCTGTCATTGGGTTCATCCCGTTGGTGATACAGTTGAATAAAAAATAAAATAAAAATTAATTCATCCATCCATCCATCCATCCATCCATCCATCCATCCATCCATCCATCCATCCATCCATCCATCCATCCATCCATCCATCCATCCATCCATCCATCCATCCATCCATCCATCCATCCATCCATCCATCCATCCATCCATCCATCCATCCATCCATCCATCCATCCATCCATCCATCCATCCATCCATCCATCCATCCATCCATCCATCCATCCATCCATCCATCCATCCATCCATCCATCCATCCATCCATCCATCCATCCATCCATCCATCCATCCATCCATCCGTCCGTCCGTCCGTCCGTCCGTCCGTCCGTCCGTCCGTCCGTCCGTCCGTCCGTCCGTCCGTCCGTCCGTCCGTCCGTCCGTCCGTCCGTCCGTCCGTCCGTCCGTCCGTCCGTCCGTCCGTCCGTCCGTCCGTCCGTCCGTCCGTCCGTCCGTCCGTCCGTCCGTCCGTCCGTCCGTCCGTCCGTCCGTCCGTCCGTCCGTCCGTCCGTCCGTCCGTCCGTCCGTCCGTCCGTCCGTCCGTCCGTCCGTCCGTCCGTCCGTCCGTCCGTCCGTCCGTCCGTCCGTCCGTCCGTCCGTCCGTCCGTCCGTCCGTCCGTCCGTCCGTCCGTCCGTTCCGTTCAGTTCAGTTCAGTTCATTTATTCACGTTAAATCCGCTCATTTGCGGCTTTTCATTAACGCAATGTCAAAAGATACAAAAGGTTAAAAGCTAGCACACATCACAATCAACACGTCACGCATTCGTCGTCACAATGAATCGTCTAAACGACCGTGTTCATGTCTGGTTCTGCAGTAAATGCAGCCTGAGTGCTCCTTTGAAGGACGACTGTCCATCATAGGTTGTGCAAAACTCGTTATAGGCGTCAACACCGCTGTACACCAGCTGCCTTCTTCCCGCCTCGGTGCGTATTCGGGGTAGCCGCAGTCGTTGGGCATTCCGGGTGTCGTGGCCATGATCTGTCGCGTTCTCTAGTGTACATGCTATACTGGATGGTTGGCCTGTCTGTCTAATAGTTCGCACGTTACATATTCTATGGTACAGGACTAGGTTTGCCGCGCTCAGCCACTTCAAGTCTCTAAGGACATCGGTCACATGGATTTGCTTTCGACGGCCGCTTATTACACGCGCACAGAAATTGAGCACTTTCTGCACCCGGCGTAGTTCAGTGGTACCACATGTACCATAAATAGTTATGCAGTATCGTAGCGTAGACACGACAAGCGAGGTCACGATCGGTTTCAGTGTGAAGGGCGGTAGCACATGCTTCGCGTGGTTAAGCGCCAGCAGCGCCCCTGTGCACTTCGACACAACATGGTTGACATGGTCATGGTACGACAGGTTCTTATCCATGATGAGGCCCAGGTTTCTAACAGTTGCGGACTCATGGATAGTGGCACCGGCAAATCTGATGCTAACGGATGGCAGTCCCTTAAGCATCTGGCGCGTACCGAGCACAATCATCTGGGTTTTTGATGCGTTCACTTTCATATCGTTGGAACAAAACCATGCTAACAGCTTTGATAGAGCTCTCTCCATTCTCGAGATCAGGCTGGCCAGGTCAGCTTTTTTGCCGGACACCAACAGCTGGGTATCATCGGCAAACTGCACGATCGTTACATCCGGCACATGCAGACACATATCGTTCGCGAATATGGAAAACAATAAACAGCTGAGCGATCCACCTTGAAAAACTCCGGATGAGATTGGCAGAGACTTCGAAAAAATGACAGATCCGTCGGTGTTACGTACTTTTACTTGTTGTGAGTGGCCCTGAAGGTAATGTCGGAACCAAGTGGTGTCGACATTGTACAAACATAGCTTTCCTAGCATCTTTTCGTGATTTATAACATCAAAACATTTTGAAAGATCGAGGAGTACAAGAATCGATGCTTCTCCGCTGTCCATCGCCCCATATACACTGTCGGTAATCACTGCCAACGCCGTCTCGGTGGATCGGCTGCGCCGGTAGCCGTGCTGCGCGTCCGCGAACAACTGGTGCTCGCCAAAGTATTCGGTGACCTGACACTGCACCACGCGCTCGACAATTTTCATAACACCAGGAAGCATGGAAATCGGTCTGGTGTCACACGGCTGCGAACTGTTTGCACCTTTGGGGATAGCAGTCACCAAAGCATGCTTCCACGTGGTTGGCACCAATCCGGTCTCCAGCGAGCAGTTAACAATGTCCAACAAAACATGGCCTATGCCATAGAAGAATCGTCTGAACATTTCCACACTGACTCCGTCCAATCCGGCAAATGCTGACCTTTTCATGCAATAAATGAGAGAGTACAGCGCGTCAAAAGTTACGGTCTGCAGTCGGAAGGCACATGTTAGGATGCGGGGTATCCTGACGGGCAGAGCTGTCCGCGGAGTCGGGACACTAGCCGCCGTTGCGGGGCCCACACCTACATAGTACGCGTTTAGAGCGTCCGGCGTACAAGCCGGCGTGACTGCGGTGACACTTTTCCCCGCCCCGACAACCGGCCGCAGCACTGCCCACATCTTCGATGGCCCTGCTTCGCGCAGCTGATCAGCAAAGTAAGCGGCGTGATCGCGTCTGATGGCCGCACGACACTGCCGGTTCACCACTTTATACTCGGCGCGGCTGCAGGCCGCGGGGCTGAGCAGCGCGCGGCGCCGCGACAGCAATTCCCGCGTGGCGTCGGTGATGCGCGGTGCACCAGGCGGCGGGAGCCTCACACGCCGGCTGGGTGCCACACTGTTCAGTAGTGGTGCAAACACCGCCAGAAAAGCGGCCCACTTGATATCCGGACAGTCAGCCCGGTACACCGCGGACCAGTCACTCATGGACAGCGACCGGTTGAATTCTGCGTCGTTGATTCGTGACATGGCCCGGCATTCCACGGTAGCTCCACGGCGGCCAATGGTCCCCACCTGGCGAAGAGCGATTCTCGTGAAGTCATGCGGAGTCCCGTAATGACACCGCGTGACACCTCTGCGGACCACTGCATTCGGTCGGTTGGTGGCCAGAATGTCCAGCAGTGTGCCAGCAGGTCGGTAGGTGGCGCGGGTGGTGTTGGCTAGATGCAAGTTGTATGCTGACAGAAGCCGGGACAGGTGAGCGCCGCGGTTAGGCTCGTTTTTCAGAAGGCAGAGGTTGAAGTCGCCTGCGATCACAACAGTCGCTCCGGGGTGTTGAGCTGTAAGGTGTTGTAGCTGCATTTCAAAGTCGTCGATGTCTGCTTCGACTTGACGCTGTGTATTCGTCGGGTGCCGTCCGTCCGTCCGTCCGTCCGTCCGTCCGTCCGTCCGTCCGTCCGTCCGTTCCGTTCCGTTCCGTTCCGTTCCGTTCCGTTCCGTTCCGTTCCGTTCCGTTCCGTTCCGTCCCGTCCCGTCCCGTTCCGGCTTTCCGGCTTTCCGGCTTTCCGGCTTTCCGGCTTTCCGGCTTTCCGGCTTTCCGGCTTTCCGGCTTTCCGGCTTTCCGGCTTTCCGGCTTTCCGGCTTTCCGGCTTTCCGGCTTTCCGGCTTTCCGGCTTTCCGGCTTTCCGGCTTTCCGGCTTTCCGGCTTTCCGGCTTTCCGGCTTTCCGGCTTTCCGGCTTTCCGGCTTTCCGGCTTTCCGGCTTTCCGGCTTTCCGGCTTTCCGGCTTTCCGGCTTTCCGGCTTTCCGGCTTTCCGGCTTTCCGGCTTTCCGGCTTTCCGGCTTTCCGGCTTTCCGGCTTTCCGGCTTTCCGGCTTTCCGGCTTTCCGGCTTTCCGGCTGAATTTACACTAGATAAAATACGATAGTGGCGACGCCCCGACTGCACCCCCCCCCGGTCTCAACAACATTTGGACTGAAGAGTAAGAAATTTGAAGAGTGAAATCAAGTGCTCCCCCTTGCCCAGAACCGTTCCGCCGCCACTGTGTCTGACGGCATCATTCCTTGTTCGCAAACGACTTCACACCCATCGGTGCAATTTTTTATTAATCAAAAGCTCATTCAATGATTGAACCGATGCAGTTTTCCAGTCTCCAGTGTAATGCGGCGCAGCCTACAACGCAGGCATGTAGTGCGGTACAGCCGACTACACAGGCATGTAGTGCGGCACAGCCGACTACGCAGGCATGTAGTGCGGTACAGTCGACTACGCAGGCATGTAGTGCGGTACAGCCGACTACACAGGCATGTAGTGCGGCACAGCCGACTACGCAGGCATGTAGTGCGGTACAGTCGACTACGCAGGCATGTAGTGCGGTACAGCCGACTACGCAGGCATGTAGTGCGGTGCAGCCGGGCACACAGGCATGTAGTGCGGTACAGTCGACTACGCAGGCATGTAGTGCGGTACAGCCGACTACGCAGGCATGTAGTGCGGTACAGCCGACTACGCAGGCATGTAGTGCGGTACAGCCGACTACGCAGGCATGTAGTGCGGTACAGCCGACTACGCAGGCATGTAGTGCGGTACAGCCGACTACGCAGGCATGTAGTGCGGTACAGCCGACTACGCAGGCATGTAGTGCGGTACAGCCGACTACGCAGACATGTAGTGCGGTACAGCCGACTACGCAGGCATGTAGTGCGGTACAGCCGGGCACACAGGCATGTAGTGCGGTACAGCCGACTACGCAGGCATGTAGTGCGGTACAGCCGATCACGCAGGCATGTAGTGCGGTACAGCCGACTACGCAGGCATGCAGTGCGGTACAGCCGACTACGCAGGCATGTAGTGCGGTACAGCCGACTACGCAGGCATGTAGTGCGGCACAGCCGACTACGCAGGCATGGAGTGCGGTACAGCCGGGCACACAGGCATGTAGTGCGGTACAGCCGACTACGCAGGCATGTAGTGCGGTACAGCCGACTACGCAGGCATGTAGTGCGGTACAGCTGATCACGCAGGCATGTAGTGCGGTACAGCCGGGCACGTAGGCATGTAGTGCGGTACAGCCGATCACGCAGGCATTTAGTGCGGTACAGCCGAATACGCAGGCATGTAGTGCGGTACAGCCGGGCACGTAGGCATGTAGTGCGGTACAGCCGACTACACAGGCATTTTTTTCTTCTATGCCGCCACCCATTAACAGGTGACCAGGAGTGCCCCCGCCCTCGATCCCATCGACGCACATCACCTTACTTTAACACCAGAGAACAAAAGAGAAAATGTCGCGGCACTCCCAGCTAGGAAATGGAAGAAGAAATAAAAAAGCAAATGAAGAGAGGAAGGCTAAGTGGTAAGTGGTAATGTGGTCAAAAATAAGAAGGCAGAAAGTAGTCGTTGCTGAAATCAACAAGTGACTGCCCCCCAACTACGCCCCTGGGAATCATACATTCTGACATTCGCACATACGTAACCGAGTTAGTAAGGATTCCAAGTGTGTGCCCCACTGCCTGCTGTCCCAATCTCGTTGCCATCAAGAAAGGTTTGCTAGACAGTGAGGCAGGATACAATTTCATTCATACAAAGGTTGGGGAAGGCAGGTCCTGGTCTAGGCAAGCAGGTCTTTGCTGGAACCTGGTGAGACCCCCAGCTAAGCAAAGCTTGTTGCTGTTCGATCTCACCCAGGTTCCAGCGTCGGTTAGTCGGGGTGGCTTTCGCGCATGATGTAATTAATTGATCTATAAGTTGAAACATGATCTAATTAGTTCATATTTCAAGAAAGCAGAAAATAAATAGAGGTACTATATTGCTTAACACCAATATAAATCTCTATCTCTGATTTACTATGTTTTATTTCAGATTATGCACGTTTATGTATGCTTATGTTGTTTGTTTATATACTGTTACTTAGTTCTGCAAATTTGTATTATTGTTTATTTATAATGCTACATACATTACAAACTGCATAACTTCATTCTTCTGCAACTTAGAAGATGACTTTACAGACAGTTAACATTTAGCACTGATATGGCTATTATTGTATTCAGGCTCATTTACATAAATGAGCAAACTACAAGGGAATTTTTTTTCTAGGCTTGTGAGGCAAGCAGGTTATTCATATTCACTGATCTGATTTCACTGATTAATCTGATTTCACTGATTCACTGATTTTGAGGTTATTCATATTCACTGATCATGTGATTTTTAGTGATTTCTTTTATTTGTTTTTTATTAGATGGTATTGAGTTTATATGGGGGAATCTGGGGGCAACAATTGAATTCCATAAACGTGGTCCTATCCATGCTATGGTACGTGTCCGGTATAATTTTCGAGTGAATATTTCTTCAAAATGTCGTGCTACTCTTGAAGCTCTGTGATTGGTCTGAGTGAATTCGAAAAGTGAGGCTATGACTGGTGGGGAACTTCCAGATGCAACATTATAAAGCACGACTATAGCTTGCTGTCTGGCAATGTCCTTTACTTTAAGAATTTTGAGCTTTACATATATTGGGTTTGTGTGGGCTAGTCTTGCTTGATTATCAACAATCCTGACTATCTTTTTCTGTAGGATAAGCAATTTGTTAAGGAGTGATTTCGGTGCGTTTCCCCATATCAGACAGCAGTAATTAAGATAAGGCAGAACTAATGCATTATACAACAGAAATCGGTGTTTCTGTCCCAGGAAATATCTAGAGCGACTTATAATCCCTATATTACGACTTATTATACTTGAAATATGCATAATGTGACTCTCCCACTTGAGTTCATCGTCTATATATAGACCAAGATACTTCACAGTTTTTGTATGTCCTATATTTATACCATTTAATATTACATTGATGTCAACATTTATTTTGGATTTATTGTATATTTGATAGAATGTTTTATTGTTGTTTAAGGACAGCTTGTTTGCTTGCAGCCATTTGTATACCTTTGGTAGTTCTGTATCTAAGTTATTTTGCAATTCAGAAGTGGAGTCAGCCTCAAATAAAAGGGCTGTATCATCAGCATAAAGTAATGATGTAAACTTTGACGAAATCCTGGGAAAATCATTTATGTATAAGATGAACAGAAGTGGGCCCAGAATAGAGCCCTGGGGGACCCCAATACGTATTTGACTCAGGCTTGACTGGACTTTTTATACTCTACACATTGATATCTATTTGATAAGTATGAGTCTATGATTGTCAGGAATGTATCTGTGATACCATATGAGTGAAGTTTGAGCAATAATATTCTGTGATCAACAGTATCAAATGCCTTTTTTAGGTCTAGGTAGATACCACAGTTCATTTTGTTTGATTCAAACCCCCTGATTACTTTATCTTGCAATATGAGCAAGGGCGTGTATGTTGAGTATCCCTTCCTAAATCCAAATTGGTTGGGACAAATTATGCTATTGTTGGAGACATGCTCCATGACGCGGACATGGATCACTTTCTCTAGAATTTTTGATATATACGGAAGGATACTGATAGGTCTATAATTGTTCATTTGTGTTCTATCACCTGATTTATAAATAGGTTTTATGACAGCAATTTTGAGCCTGCTTGGAAACTTCCCCTGGTCAAGACAGATATTTATAAAGTGGACAAGCTTGTCTATAATTGCCATAAATGTTAACTTAAAGATTCTTGCATTAATTTTATCCACTCCATGTCCCACATTTTTCATGTTTTTAATTATAGATATAAGTTCATCATTATTAGTATGTTGCAAATGATTTGTTGTGTCTTTGCAAGGGTCTCCAAGGAACTCAAGAGCCTCCTCAGGACACCCTTTCATGTTTTGTTGCAGGGTTTTCCCAACTGAGCTGAAGAAGGCATTCAATTCCTCTGCAATTTCTAAATTATCCTCAACATGTTTGTCTTCATTGTTTTTAAAGTAATTTGGAAATGTATTCTGATATGATCTTCCAGTAGTATGAGTGATGAGAATTTTCCACATTTTTTTTGCATCATCCTTATTCGCCTCAAGCTCATCCTGTATATATTTGCACTTGGCACCCCGGATCAAGGTGTTTAGGATATTTCTGTATTTAACATATTTGTTTATATTTTCTTGTGTGGAGTTCTTTTGTTTTACGTTAAAGAGTTTGCATCTGTTGTCTATAGATGCCAGGATAGATGGTGATATCCAGGGTTTTATTGGAGTATTTTTACGATTTGGGCTATATTTGAAGCTGAATTTATCTATACCACTTGTATATGCATTGATGATGATTTCACCAGCAGTTTCAGGATCAGTGATGGTTTCAAAGCTTTCCAATGATTTCTTTATATGTTCAGTTAAATTTGTTATTTTGTGATAATCAAATTGACATTGAATTTCCCTCTTGTTTCCTTTTGGACTGACTGCAAAGTCTAGTGTAGTAAATATTGGGAAATGGTCACCTGTATCATCAAGTATTATTCCAGATTTGTTAACAAGGGTTAAGTTATTGCAAAAGATGTTATCAATGAGTGAGTAACAAGTGTTCTGTATCCTTGTAGATTTAGAAACTAATGGAAGAAAACTTGATGATGCTAATAAATTGAAAAAATCCAATGCTGCACCCCCTTTTGAAATACTCAAGAGATCAAGATTGAAATCTCCACAGATGAAGGCAATTTTATTCCTTATTTGAATAATATCTATGGCATTCCCTAGTTCTTCAATGAAACTGTTATTGCTAAGGTTAGGGGGTTTATATATTTGGCACACTAGGATAGATAAATTGTTTCTTAACTGACATTCAATAAGTAGTGATTCTGTACACCTGAACACTTTGGGCAATTGTTGTGTTTCTCTGACAACATGATTATTCACATAAATTGCAACCCCACCCCCAGTACCATCGGTTCTACTATCAAAATAGCAAGAGTAACCATTTATGTGTCTTTTATTTTCCATTGCTTTGCATAGCCATGTCTCTGAGACACATATTATTGACCATCTAACTTTAGTTCTAAACAAAAGCACTTCAAATTCAGCAAATTTATCATCTGAAAGCAAGGACCTGTCATTTATATGGATGATGGTAAACTTGCCAGGGTATGAAGCAGCTGAGGTATCTGATACAGTACCAGGGACAGGGAGGCAATAGTATTTGCAGTTAGTTCGAATATTCTCAAATGAATTATATGTATGGGTATGACTTACATCAGTGGGACCTATGACTGGAAAAGGGCAAAATATATGTTGGTCAAGGGATGGTGGATGGTATATACTTTCTGAAAGAATCATACTCACACCAATTGAAAGTGATGCAGTGTATGCTAGGCGATGGGGAAGCCCAGGATATGAAACACTTCAATATGGAAGCATTTAATAGATTTGGTAGCATGTTAGAGCAGCAATGTATGGCACGTGATATATAGACTCTGTATATATTTTTCCAATATTCTGTTATAGAAAACGGAAATATCATAAGTATCATCTAATAGTTATATTTATAGGGTATGTGTAAACTGAAAACTGTATACTATATTTCAAATAATAGCAGATATCTGTGAAAGGTACACAATGTCACGTGGATACTGTGTATTGTATCAGTGTTGTGATTGTAACTTATGCGGCTTAACTGTAACTTCGTTTGATGAATGGGTGAATGAGATGGTGGGCAGAGTGAGGAGGCTGCTAGTAATGGTGAGAGGGGAGTAGTAATTTGTTACCTACATTATGCTTGTGGCCATGCGCCTGGACCAATGTGTGACGCCCATGAACATTATTGCATATGAGAGTATGAAAAGCCTCATGCCTGTGAAATGTGGGCTGTAGCACTCCTTCAAATCGTGATTGGATGCATCCTGTGGAACAATGTTTTTTATTTGTATCTTGTGTTTTGCAAGTACCATATCAATATTACTTATACTATATATGATCCATCACAGCATCATATAGTAGCTGTGACAGGAGCGCGTCCAGGAGCTACTCGTTAATCTGCTTGCAGTATGTTCATGCTGAATGTGATAGCAGTTAATAAGTTTTAAATGCAATAGTGAGCCCTCCAGTCTCCTTGGTTAAAACAGTTAAAATATAGAAATATAGATGGTAAACTCAGGCTCAGGTGCTTATTTCAGCAACCCACTCATTCATCCATTCACACAATCATTCTACATGGATCTGCACAGCTCCAATAGCACAATGGCAGAGCTGGCTGATGCACGCCTGGAAGGCTCATTTTGATCAATGTGATCATTTACATGTCAAAAATGTCTTATGCGGCACAGGCATGTAGTGCGGTACAGCCGACTACGCAGGCATGTAGTGCGGTACAGCCGACTACGCAGGCATGTAGTGCGGTACAGCCGGGCACACAGGCATGTAGTGCGGTACAGCCGACTACACAGGCATGTAGTGCGGTACAGCCGACTACACAGGCATGTAGTGCGGTACAGCCGACTACGCAGGCATGTAGTGCGGTACAGCCGACTACGCAGACATGTAGTGCGGTACAGCCGACTACGCAGGCATGTAGTGCGGTACAGCCGGCCACACAGGCATGTAGTGCGGCGCAGCCGGGCACGCAGGCATGTAGTGCGGTACAGCCGGGCACGCAGGCGTGTGCGGTACAGCCGGCCACACAGGCATGTAGTGCGGTACAGCCTACCCAGCTGTGGTGTAATGCGGCGCAGTCTAGCTGCAGTGGTTGTATTGTGGCGCAGTCTACCACGCAGACGTGTAGTGCGGTACAGCCTACCATGCTGTGGTGAAATGCAGTACAGCATCATTGAAGAACAGACTCCCTCTCGTTGATCCTTAGCCAAAAAAGATAAAAGTAAAGACAGTCACCACCGCTATCACTGTAATCAACCAGCTGACTGATAATGCAGTATGCACATCTTATATAGGTAAGGTAACATAATATCAGGGTGTTGTTTGTGCCTCTCTGTCGTTTGTGAAATGTCTCGGCTTCCGAGATCAACTCGTTCATGAAATTTTGGGATTTTTCTACAAGAACTGCTAGCAACGCCACGTCATGGAACTACACGTAGACATTTTTGTTTCGATAATATACTTCGAAATTTAGAACATAAAGCAAATATTACTGACAGCTGCATACAATGACCACAACACTAGGCATCAGGTATTCATATAATGCTTCAAGTTTTAACTCATACCGGGAGCCTGAGTCAGAACTCAGAAGCTTGTGTTGATGCAAGCCACACCAATCCATTCACAGTCATCGATGAGCATTGGATAATTAGATTCGACACCGCCACCGTCCTTCCAATTACTTGTGTCCCACATATGCAGTCCCTAAATGCGCCTCCGCCGTAGATCACTCACCAAACCATTCCTGACGTGCTATCTCATCCCATCTCTTCCTGCCCAGCCAGCGCGTTTTATCTCTTGAAACAGCCCATTACCGTACCACTGCCTCCTCCGCTCCCCGCACCCACCTGAACCCGCCTCCGTCGGCCACCCAGCTGGGCGGAGCCGTCCGTTAGCAGACCCCCCGCCCACGCGCCGCTGGGTGCGCCCCTGGCTGAGCTGTGCCGCGTCGCCCATAATCAGGCCCCCCGCGCCGCGTGCGGCTTCCCCCCGCCGAGCGACGTCGCGGGGGGTGAGAGGGGAGGGGCGGGGCGGCGGCAGCAGTCGGATGTCACTGCTGCCGGCTCAGCTCAGACGGGACAATACAATAGGATACACTTCTCATGCAATGTCCTCAGTATTTCAACTTTATTGAATGAAAAACAACACAAAGTAGATATTTATACTCTGGACGAAAGAATTCACACATGTGGAGATCATACATATTTGGCTCATATTCCCTTCATTTTCACTTCATAGTCATCATTTGTAGCGCGTAGCGCGTAGTCTAGTTAATCATTTTCTTGCGCGGTGGATCTCTGAGAGGCATTCACCTCCCAGGTGACAGAAAGACGCGTCGGAGCCGTCGGTCGGCGGAGCGGGCACAAACCTGGCGCGGTCGGAGCTGCGCTGGTCACGGCCCGACGACAGACGGCAGACGACAGACGGACGGACGACAGACGGACGACAGACGGACGACAGACAGACGACAGACGGACGACAGACGACAGACGGACGACAGACGGACGACAGACGGACGACAGACGGACGACAGACGGACGACAGACGGACGACAGACGGACGACAGACGGACGACATACGGACAACAGACGGACGACAGATGACAGACGGATGACATACAGACGACAGACGGACGACAGACGGACGACAGACGGACGACAGACAGACGACAGACAGACGACAGACAGACGACAGACAGACGACAGACAGACGACAGACAGACGACAGACGGACGACAGACGGACGACAGACGGACGACAGACGGACGACAGACGGACGACAGACGGACGACGGGTGGACGACAGACGAACGACAGACGGACGACAGACGACAGACGGACGACAGACGACAGACGGACGACAGACGGACGACAGACGGACGACAGACGGACGACAGACGGACGACAGACGGACGACAGACGGACGACAGACGGACGACAGACGGACGACAGACGGACGACAGACGGACGACAGACGGACGACAGACGGAGGGAGCTGACGTGTTGTCGGCTACGCTCCGTCGCAGAGCTGATCAAACCGAGCTGCTGGCGAACTGGCGAACAGACCTGATCAAACCGAGCTGCTGGCAACCTGGCGAACAGAGCTGATCAAACCGTCCTGCAGGCGAACTGGCTAACATAGCTGATCAAACCGAGCTGCTGGCAACCTGGCGAACAGAGCTGATCAAACCGTCCTGCAGGCGAACTGGCTAACATAGCTGATCAAACCGAGCTGCTGGCAACCTGGCGAACAGAGCTGATCAAACCGTCCTGCAGGCGAACTGGCGAACGGGGCTGATTAAACCAGGCTGCTAGCAAACTGGCGACGATCAAACCCGCTCGCAGTCTGTCGGGTGAAATAAGCTGATTGTGCTACAGGCCGGCGTCCACTTTGGCAACGGTGCTGAAAGCCAACCGTATACAACGAATAAGACTAAACACATATAATGAGTTAATTTATGGAAAACTGGCAGCAACTGGCTATAATTCGTGATGTGTTGGTATTGCAAGTGAACCAAAGTAAAGACCGAACAGACTTGATAGAAAGGGGAAGAGATAGATACGACAAATGGAGAGGGTGTCAGAGTGAGAGAGGAGAGGGGGCCGGGAAAAAGAGAGGCGAGAGCGACTCATCCGACAAGGTTACAAATTAATTCCGGACAATTTAAATCTCGGACGGCCGGACACTCGGGCTCCTGTGGCGGCATTATCGCCAGCGGCGGTTTTCTTTGGCACAGCTGCACGGTTTGACTTCACTGGCAGATGGTGGCCCGCTGGCCAGAAGTATCAATATAATTTCTGCACGAGACTCCACAGGACGGCAGCGGCCATGAACTGCGTGGGTCACAAGGTCTTAGAAAATGTATGCATATGGTCTTCTGCTCAGGGGCATGATAGCTTCTCCAGACAAGTTGAGGAGCTGAGCTGGAAAAAAATCGCTTAAAGTACCATCAAAATCCACAAAATGCAGATTTCTCTCCAGATTTGACCCACTTCTTCGTCAAAGTTGGGGGCTGAGGCCCCAGTTGGGGGGGGGGGGGGGCTGAAGCCCCCAACTGAATAAGAACCTACACCCTTGCTTGTGCTAAATTTCCGTGGGACAAAATTGGCAGATATTATGCATCGTATTGGCAAAACAACGTTCACATACAACGTCACATATTTATTCTGAAAATGCATTCTACTGTTTGCGTCCTATTCCATTAAGCAGCTGGTTGATCGTTGGTATGCCCTCCGTTCGGGCCCGGCACGTGGCCCATGGCTCCGCGGACCTGCAGTCTCCCAGTGCCGCCCGCCGGCCGGGGGCAGCGAGAGGTCACCGTACCCAGGCGACACGCCGCGCTCAACATTACCGTACCCAGGCGACACGCCGCGCTCAACATTACCGGAGCACAATACATCATCACCTGATTTCCTCCACTGCGACCTCTCGCTTCTAGTCGGATGGTCTCGGAAGATAACATAACGAACTGGCTGCGCTGCTGGCCAGCGTTCCACAGCAGGTGCTCGCTCCTTCGACGTTCGGGAGGCTATTTTTTACCGGATAATGGTGGCGTTGACAGCACCAAACTCCAGTAAATGCACGCTTCTGTCGACACTATAGTGATCGTTTTATTTATGTGAACGCAAGAATAGCAACCAGAAATCAAATGTCTAGCAACAATTTAAAGTTTGTTTTGATGCGATGTCATCACCACGGACCGCCACCTACGAACTTATGATGATTAACATTCCAAAATAGTTATTAATAGCCGTTTTCACGAAGGATTATTGCGCTGAAAAGTTTCTGAAAGATTCTGAAGGTTTCGAAAAACTTCACAACTTCTACATGCGATTTTTGGCTAGAAATGTCCTTCATAATTTGTTAATATGTTGGTAAGAATAAAATATGTTGACGAAATTGCGGTTTGGTCACTAATTGCGGTTTGGTTTTGGTCACGAAATTGCGGTAATAAGCAAGATAAGTATTGATATAATCTTCCTGAAAAGTTTGAGGAAGATTATATCAATACTTATCTTGCTTATTACCACCAAACCGCAATTTTGTCAACATATTTTATTCTTACCAACATATTACAAAATTATGAGGGAAATTTCTAGCCAAAAATCGCATGTAAAAGTTGTGTAGTTTTCCAAAACTTCCAGAATCTTTCAGAAACTTTTCAGCGCAATAATCCTTCGTGAAAACGGCTATAGTGTGTCACTTGCGCATGTAGCTAATGTTTTTTGGTGTCATCTAATGAACAGATATAATTAATTGAAAAATGTGATGCATTTCAGAGTTTAAAATACTGGTTAAAATAAAATATTTGTTTCACTAGCCATTCGGCCTAATGCTGAGACATTCGATGAAATGTCTGGTAACACAGTGTGTACAAATTGGAACCGGTATCTAACAAATCACAAAACCGGTATCTAACAAATGTAGAGTATGCGGATAGCTGTACTTGGCATGCTTGGTTAAACTTTCTTGTAGCTTTGCGAAGCATTGCTTAGTTAAAGCTTGTGTATTATTCAGTTTGGGCATGACGTCATGTTCCACGGATCCATATCAGTCTGCGTAGATAATGTCTATACGCTGCCGTGCTGTTTCCTGATCCTGTCTCCTGCGATTGGACGGCTGCATGTGTGTCAGCCCAGGCAGCCCTCCCGCGGATCAGGCCGGCGGCGCGCCCGGCCGGCGCACATTTAAACTCGTTAGAATGTAATACATCTCCATATCTGCCGGGGGAGGCCGGCACCCCCGGGCCGGCGGCGGCGCGGGGGGCGACCTCCCGCGCTCCGCCGGGCCGCGCGGCGGGGGGTGCCACCTCGCCGGACTGCACCCGCCCCACACACACCGCAGACGGACGGACAGGCAGCGCGGGGCGGCACTGAGTGCAGGTCAGGTGCGGGACATGGATCTCACCGCGATGGAGGGCGACGGCGTGGACCTGCAGACGGCCGAGCACTACCTGTGCGGGTGAGTGGGCAGCTGTAGACGGCTGCGGACAGATGGGGGCACATGTGGATAGCTGTGGGTAGATAGCAGTGGATGGTTGCCGATGTTTGTGCAAAGCAAAACAAATAGCGGACAAGAATGATACTATGTTTGTTGACGTTTCTGAATGAATGTGGTTAGGTTATTAACGTTAATGGATGACAGCATGATTATTAATATTTGCTACCAGCTAGACTGAGGCAAGCCTTTGAACTTGGTGGCACCGGCTATACCTGGAAATGTGCTGTTAATCTCCTGTTCTTTCGATTTGGACGGGTTGACATATCCGGTTGTCTGGGATGTTCGCTCGTCGTTGTGATAACTACATAGCGTAGGTAGAAGTTCTGTCGATTTGGACGGGTTGACATATCCGGTTGTCTGGGATGTTCGCTCGTCGTTGTGATAACTACAGAGCGTAGGTAGAAGTTCTGTCGATTTGGACGGGTTGACATATCCGGTTGTCTGGGATGTTCGCTCGTCGTTGTGATAACTACATAGCGTAGGTAGAAGTTCTGTCGATTTGGACGGGTTGACATATCCGGTTGTCTGGGATGTTCGCTCGTCGTTGTGATAACTACAGAGCGTAGGTAGAAGTTCTGTCGATTTGGACGGGTTGACATATCCGGTTGTCTGTGATGTTCGCTCGTCGTTGTGATAACTACAGAGCGTAGGTAGAAGTTCTGTCGATTTGGACGGGTTGACATATCCGGTTGTCTGGGATGTTCGCTCGTCGTTGTGATAACTACAGAGCGTAGGTAGAATGAGATTGATGCACATCACCGAATGCGGTCCACTCAAATGCATATCGAAAGCAATTGCTCCCAGTATGAATGCCACTATACTACCATCGCTGTCTGTGTCACGTTATTGGTACTACGTTGTATTTGGTTTGCATTAGTTTTATACGATTCCATTTCGAGATCCTACGATCGCGCGATGTAAAATTCAAACATTTTTGGCACGACCTAACACACATTTTTATGTCTGTCTCATTTTAGCGTGGTGCATGACTATCCCGTGGATATTGTCAGCGTTCATGGTGTGCCGATTATTCAGTTATTATCGTTATATTTTTAGACCAGGGTTAAAGTCGGAATCATCAACTTCCAAATTAAATAAGTTCGGTTCCATTGGCTGATATTAATGCGCTTTATTACACAATGCAAAACGTTAAATATTCCCTAAAATTGTTTTATTTCGTTTGGCCGTGCGGCTCAAATAAATCCAATGCATTATTATTTGTTCTTCAAACTTGAATTCCCCGAACTACGGAAACAATACAGCATTTTCGTCAAATTAAATATATGCACTCACACAATACAAACCTAGACTGGTTCTTGATAGGCCCGGGTTTCATAAACAATAAACATACAAACGTACGTATCTGTAGTGCGGAACAGCATATCTGAAGAAAAGTGTGCCTACTGCAGGGGGCGGAATTTCTTCCAGCATTTTGGTACAGCGCGTGAGGTCGGCCCCTTTAGAACTGTGCGTATGTCAAGGGTCACTCACAATACCAGCTGTTTCCTGTTCAGTCATATTTGGGAGACGTTTTGGCGAACCGGAAATGCGAGCAAATCATACGACGGCTGGATGACGCCATTTCAAAGCATCACAATATGCACTATCGGTAATTTCGCTCACAGCGCATTCGCCGATTCATAACTCCTACCTAAGTAATATAATAAACCACTGTATCCAGCATGCAAAGCTATAGCTTCGAAATCACCCAACACCCAGCAGTCTGTGGTATGCGCATCCGCTTACTATGTGCCACCTATAGCCCCATTTTTAATCTACACGGATAGACGTATATCTCTTGCTGTCACATAGTCAGCTTCCAGTGATATGTCATTCCTCACGCCGCCTGTGGCAGGGAATATACATCAACTTAAAGCGGCAGCTTTTGTCACTGTCTGGGTATATCCCAATATCGAGTAGCTCACAGTGATGTTATCCAGGCCGTGTTTCTAAAAGTAACCGTTCCGGAAGATCTGAAATAACAGATATTAATTTTCCTAAAACGTTCGAAAATTTCCCGAATCAAGGTTTGACAACCACGGAAGAGATAGACAACGTTTATCACCAGCACTACTTACGGTGATCGGGACTTTTGGCTAAAACGGTTCGGCAATGTTGTAATGCGATTAAGTAACCCGTTTCTGTAGCATCAATACGTGTTTCTCCGTCGTTTCACCTGTGCTGACGCGTCTGCTCGGTCGTCAGCTGGGAGGGCTGCCAGCAGCAGCTGGCCACGAGGCAGCAGCTGGTGGACCACGTGACGTCACAGCACGTGCAGCTGGCCAGCAGCACGTACCGCTGCTTGTGGCGTGGCTGCTCTCGCCACCGGCAGGGTTTCAACGCCAGGTACGGCCCGGCAGAGGGTTCAGAAGGTGCCGTCCTTCTGGTTGACTAGTGTACCGATTTGTGTACATTTGGTGTTCCTGTAGGCATGATTTTGTTTCTGTTCAAATATTTAAGTTACGTTAAAGGGAGTGTGCCTACTGTTTTGAACTGTCAAAATTATTTTTCCTACGATAAGTAGCTATTGTTGTGATGGTTGGATACGATGAAATTCACATCTGAAGCCTCTTTAGTTGAATTTTCACTTATATTGTTTGCGATAATTTTTCGTTTCGATATCGAAAAAACTATTCCCACTACGGTGAAGGTAAACAGAGGTAACAAATTGATACGTGAACGACGCACCTAAGACAAGCATGATGCATGCAAGCATGATGGCCGCCCAGGCTCTGTTGTTCGGCAGCTGCTATCAGCGCACACGAGCTGTTTGTTAGAATTGCTATTGGCCGGTGATAACGATATGCTAGCAGTGTAATCGATAGTTGCAATGCTTTTAGTAGTGGGAAGCCATCTGGAGTCTACCCGATAACTTTTTGCTCCCAAGCAAATTCCTGGAGTCTTTGAATATCTCAGCAACTAGGGTGAATCTGGAGAAATGATGTAGTGGTTCAATTCAGAAAATTGTGTTCTATAGACCAGTGTCAATAACCTCAACTAAGCGATGTGAGTAGGCACACTCCCTTTAAACTATATTTACTTTTCAACTGAATGCTGAATCGACTTCTTTCAGTAAATGATCCAGTGATGTCTTATCGATGAGTTTTATTTTGAGTCGTATCGAAATAAACATAAAGATCATCCCTACACGGACATCTGATCTATCACGAACACTTTCAATACCAACCGAACGAGGTACTTCGATGGGCACTGCTCGAGGTAACGCCGAATCACGTCGATCTAAAGCTTTGTTTCATATTCGCCGTTATTTATTCCAGGTACAAGATGTTTGTGCACATCCGCACCCACACCAAAGAGCGGCCTCACGCCTGCGTGGACTGCGGAAAGGCGTTCAGCAGGCAAGAGAATCTCAAAATACACAAACGGTCGCATACAGGTACGACACCTACTTATCCATGCCTCTTCACTTCTGCGCTATTGATCAATTACAAAGTAACAAATATCGCGACGTTCGACTGAAACAGCCTTCCGCACGAAATGGCTTGCTTGTTTGATGTGTTATGATATATGGCGATGACATATTTATATTTATTTGACTGCTGAGTTTTCGGGTATACTGGGAATCGGGATGTCATATTTTGTCACCATCGGTTGTTGTCTTGATGTTTCCATTCGACGAAGCAATCAGATGTACCAGTCAAGACTCAAGGCATAGCTATTAAAAGCTCTGAAACTGCAGAACGCTCCTCGCGTTCCCCATGAACAATATATTCCTTGAAACCATGTCTCCGGTTCGAATCCCGAGGAGCTCTATGCCTTTGTCTCTACTTGCTACGTGTTGAATGTCGCACCATGTCAAAGTGCGTCATTAAACTGCCTCGTGGTTCGATCGTCGCGGATGATTGCATCATGCACAGGTCAGCCACGTGCACATATATCGGGTTGGCCTTCAGCCAGAGAGCATCATCCCAGTCACAGATGAATCGCCCGACCACCGCCTGTCCGAGCCGGCAATGACGGTCGCGTGGGTCTCCGTTCCAGGCGAGAAGCCGTACGCGTGCACCTTCGAGGGCTGCGACCGGGCCTACTCCAACTCCTCGGACCGGTTCAAACACACGCGCACACACTTCGTGGACCGGCCATACACCTGTCGGTTCCCGGGCTGCTCCAAAAGCTACACCGATCCCAGCTCGCTGAGGAAACACATGAAGTCCAACGGCCACAGCCGACCGACCTCGCCGGCGACCACACCGCCGACTAGCGGGAAATCCGACAAGCTCAAACGCGTATCCCGTCAGACGATGGCGCTGGAGTCGGAGGCGGGCGATTCTTCTGACGTGACCGTGGCTCCGGTGGCTCCGGTGTCTGTAGTGGCGCCGGGGGTACCGACCGGGTGCGGCGGGTGTGCCTGCGGGCGGGCTCCAGCGCCGTTCGGCTGGGACCCCTGGTTGTGGTACCCCTGGATGCAGCAGATGGGCCAGCTGTGGACCGGCCAGGCCGGGGCAGGCTGTCCAGCGGGGATATTTGGCGGACAAAGCGGGGTGCACCCCGGCTCAGTGTGTGGCGCGGGAGATATGAGCCCGGCTCCCCTCGTCAGCCCAGCTCCGCTCGATCTCAGGGTACCGCCCAACTGAGCGTATCCGGCGGCTCCGGACAGGTGGCGCTGCTGTTGATATCCGCTCTGAGAGTCGGAACGAGTCTCACAGTTGGAATGAGAAGCGATTAGTGATTGAAGGAACATTACGGTGTTAACCCGCACCCCGCTGGGGTATTCAACCGAACACGCTCCGCTGGGGGGGGGGGACAATTTCGCATACGCGAAATTGTCAAAATAAGGTCTCAGGTCAAGGTCAGGTCAAAGGTCAAATCAAGGTCAGATCACATAAGGTCAAAATCTGAAATTGATTAATCTAAATAAAAAAGACGTGTTTCTAGACCAGGTTTGGCTCATAAATACAGTGGTAGCATTTATTTGTCTGTATCTGATCACTAAAAGAAACAAAAAAACGCAACTTAAAAAAATGACTTCATGAGTTACTCATACTTAGGGAGCCATAAATCAGTCAACAATAATGATATTGTTTTGAAATTTGATTAGAATATCGTCCATACTTGGTTTTCCAACATATGTTCCGTTTTTGAATATCTTTGCAAATTTCGATTTTGTGGAAATTTTCCCAAAAACAATATTTTTATTTTTATTTGGGGTAAACAAAGAAAATAACATTTCCGAAATCCGAGATAGCTATCTAGAAGAGAATGTCATTTCCTTTATTTTGACGGTTTTATTTCCAATTTGCTTCAAAACTCGATTATCTACGATTTAAAAAAAAAAGACTTATCGTTTTTCCGTAAAAAAATAGCATGACATGACATCACTAAGATGTCATCTCCCAAAGCACTTTACCAAGTTCAATGACATTTTGTGATCGGACGTAAAATTGCTGCTGCATAAGGTACTGAAAGTTGCACGTCAATATCTATAATAGTTTTAAAGTTATTGAGAAAATCCGGGAGGGGGGGCAGATTCGGAGCCCCCTCCCCCCCCCCCCACCGCCCCCAGCGGGGCGCGGGTTAATGGCCACCTATGTAATTTACGATGATGGGAGCTATCTGTCAGGCAGAGTATGGCGCTGGTGATGACTCGATCCGGTTTCCCCGAATATCGGACTGAAAAGGGACATTCCGATACCTCGTCTGGGTGCGTCCAACATCCAGCGTCAAACTGCCGATACTCAGAGCCGTTACGTTGCCGACGTGATTCGTGAACATGATGATAGGTGATACAATCGCCCAAAATATCCGCCCAAAATAATGATGGCGCAATTTTGTCGCCGTGTGCGTTTTTCAGTGTAGGCAAGACCGCTGTTTTAGTTCGGTGTTTGTACGTGACATGTTCAGACTTGGTCTCATTCCTGTCGTTTGCTGACGGTTAATCGACAAACCATCATCAGTGTTTTGCTCCATATAGGTGACGAAATATTTGTTGTACATATGTCATGTGCGATAGTTGTTGCAAGTTGTTCATTGTGTACGTTTTTATCTAAATACACTAATAATCAAAGATGAATTTCTTGAGACATCGCTAAAAATACACCGTTATAATGTCAGTGTTCACAGCGCGTACTGCGGCGACCCACTCGCTGGTCTATAACTATAATCCCTGCCCCGTTATGTTTTGTGCTGGCTCAGCATGCTGTGCTCCCGGCCGGCCCTGGACGCCTCTGGTGGTGGTGTCCATGCGCGTAGCCGCGGCGCAGGTCACGTCCCATGGCGAGGTCGGGCCGGGCGGGGCGGGGCGGGGCGGGGCGGGGCGGGACGGGGCGGGGTCGGGCGGGGCGGGGTCGGGCGGGGCGGGGCGGGGTCGGGCCGGGGCGAGGGGCGGGCAGTGCGTGACCGGAGTCGGCGGATGGCGGGCGGATGGCCGAGCTGTGAGGAATACACACCTGACCAGGCTCAGCTGTGTGTCCTGGGATGGCGGATAAAACAACTGCGACGCAGCACCAGGTAGGTCACCAACATCACTCCGCTCCGTCTGTCACAAGGTTGGTTGTTACCTGGTGGAGTTGGTTAATGAGTACCGTGGACGGCCTCGGTAGTCGGCATTACAGAGGGCTCCGCTCCGCCTGTCACAAGGTTGGTTGTTACCTGGTGGAGTTGGTTACCGTGGCCTCGGTAGCCGGCATTATACATAACCCACTGACATACACATATATTAATTATTGTTCCGCCCAACAACAAGAGGAGCGTAATTTCACGTTTCATTCACGCAAGTGTGATGAAGTGTCATTAAATTAAAGATATGCATGTCCGTTGACACCACACATGTGTTGTGACGTCATTGTATATCGGGTGCTGACGTTCGAATACGATGACTCTCACATCAAGCGTTCACTTTACACTTTACATCACATCGGTTTAGGTTCGGTTGCGAAAACCCGTCCACTGTTCAGTTTGTACGACTAATGTTATATACATGTGGAGTGTGGACACTTGGTTGCCCTTGGGACCCGATCAGGGCGCCGTCTGGTGGCAGAACGGTCAAACGCCCTCTTGTGGGCACCGCAGGAAGCTCTGCGATCACCCCGCCGCCAAGTGGCAGGACCTCGAATTAAATCATCACCGTTCTGGCGATCGATACGATATAGCATGGCTGCTCCACAATGCGGCGTCCCTAGAGCATACCAAGGTCACGACCCACGGAAACAACGGGCTAAATTAAATTTAACAATCTTTATATGGGCGACGGGCGGATGTAACCACACAATTCAAAAGCTTCCAGACAACTACAGACCAGTCTCATTATTAGCGCTTTGCTCTAAAATTCTGGAGAAGGTAGTGTGCGAGGGCCTGCTTCAAGCATGCCTTCCAGCACTGCCTTCTTCTCAGCATGGTTTTCTTCCAAAACGTTCATGCGTTAGCAACTTGGCTTGCTTTTTAGAACACTGCTTGACCTCACTGACAAAGGGATCGCAAACAGTCGCCATCTATACCGATTATTCTTCCGCTTTTACGAGTGTGAGCCATAGGCTACTTTTACACAAGCTCAAGTGCTCTTTTAACATCTCAGGACTTGCACTCAGCTGGATTGAGTCTTGCTTAAGCCAACGATCCCAGCGGGTCATTCTCGATGGGAAGCATTCTGACTGGGCAGCGGTACTATCCGGAATCCCTGAAGGCAGCATTTTAGGCCCAATTCTGTTCACTTGCTATGTCGCTGACCTTCCCAATCACATCGAAACATCGTGTCTGTCATATGCAGACGATGTCAAAATTTTCAATCGAATTAGTTCCCCAGAGGACGCTCATTCCCTCCAGGCCGACTTAGACCGCCTCAGCTTGTGGTCCAAAACTTGGCGTTTGAAACTCAACCCAGCTAAGTGCAAGACGATCACTTTTACCCTGCGCTCATCGCCTTTTCTAGTTCCTTACGTGCTGGATGGTCACCAGCTTGAGCCATGTGTGCGCATGCGTGACCTTGACATAATTTTAGATGTTAAGCTCACATTTGCAGACCACGTAGACACCACCGTCTCCAAGGCTAACCGAATGCTAGGACTGCTCATGAGGAGCATGCAGATGTCCGTTCGCGCACACAGAACGCGATTTGACCATACCGCAGCCCTTACCGCTTACAAGGCACACGTGAGGTCGATAATGGAATACGGCAGCGTAATTTGGTCCGGCGCCGAACTTGTGGGAATGTTCCCATTATCGGCACCAGGCCGACGCACGCGGCGCCCTGAGCTCTTCCACGTACCTCGTAGAAGTGGGAGAGTGGACTGCGTGAGGAGGGGCTTCCTGGTTCGCCTACCACAACTGTTTAACTCCCTCACAGGCAGCAGCCCTCAGACTGATTTATTTCTTCCGTCGCGCTCTCTTCGTTCAGATATCCTGAAGTTCGCTGATGATCAGGGGACTTACTCAGGCTAGAGGTTGCTACTGCGAGCCACATCTCCGTATGTGATTAGTCATGGCTTTAATTTATATATCCTTTTTACTTTTAGGTCTTTTGCCTCCACCAGCGCTTCATTAAATTTAATTTTTACTTTTACCAGCGCTTTTAATGGCTACTTTATGCTGTTGTTTTTACGGTACAGTGTGGTATTGTGTTTTTGCTTTTTGTACAGTGCGGGCCTGTGTTTCGTGTGGACTCGCGTTATCTGTGAATGGTTTAATGTATCCTATTCTGACTGCAACCGTAACTGGGCTTTGTGCCTGTGGTTGTTTTGCTGCAATACAAATACAAATACAAATTCACATCCCTGGTGGGTGCAAATAAAACATCGAGAAAACAACGTGCCAGTCACGACACTTTGGACAGCTCTGTTATTTGTAAACATTTTAACTAGTAAAGTCTTTGTAAAACAATTAAACAAACTTGATTAACACAAAGATGGAATTATTGAACTGGGACATTTCGATACTTTATATATACATATATTGTACACCAGTTGTAATATTTGTAGCGGAAGCTTTCGAACACTACTGTGCTCTTCGTTAGCCTGGTTGGGGTACTGGTTGGGGTAGTGTACCCCAACCAGGCTGACGAAGAGCACAGTAGTGTTCGAAAGCTTCCGCTACAAATATTACAACTGGTGTACAATATATGTATATATAAATTAAACAAACTATTTTGACGTCAGTTCAGTGAGCCTGTACACCGTCTTTTAGTGAACAAGGCAGACGATTCATAAGTGTATTAAAACCTTTCTCATACGATTATCCTTCCCTCCCGACGATCCAACAAGCGTCGGGAGGGACAAATATTCTGCTCCGCAGGCCGCGGATGGCTAAAAATACACACTTAACCGACGGAGGACATCATCAGCCTGTACAAGGCGCTTTGTGACTGCGTCAGAACACGTAGGGAATCATCCTGTACGGCACCTGTCGGCAGTACTCCTTCCAGGCCTTTCCGTACTTCTGACCGCGTCAGAACACGTAGGGAATCATCCTGTACGGCACCTGTCGGCAGTACTCCTTCCAGGCCTTTCCGTACTTCTGACCGCGTCAGAACACGTAGGGAATCATCCTGTACGGCACCTGTCGGCAGTACTCCTTCCAGGCCTTTCCGTACTTCTGACCGCGTAAGAACACGTAGGGAATCATCCTGTACGGCACCTGTCGGCAGTACTCCTTCCAGGCCTTTCCGTACTTCTGACCGCGTCAGAACACGTAGGGAATCATCCTGTACGGCACCTGTCGGCAGTACTCCTCCCAGGCCTTTCCGTACTTCTGACCGCGTCAGAACACGTAGGGAATCATCCTGTACGGCACCTGTCGGCAGTACTCCTTCCAGGCCTTTCCGTACTTCTGACTGCACTTCTCCTCATCCCTGAACACGCGGTGCACGAGCAGCACCGTCAGGAACAGGACGTACAGGAACGACCAGACGCCGTGACCCAGCCCGGGCAGGCACCAGCAGAGCGCCGCCAGGATCTCGAACACGTAGTTGAGGTGCCGAGCCACGCCCCAGCAGCCGCTGGTCAGCAGCTTTGTGGAGCACCGGCCCTGCGCCGTGGTGTACTCGGCCTCTATGTAGGCGGCCGGCCGGCCCCAGAGTCGGCACCGGCCGCCCGACTCCCTGAAGCGCTCCTTCTCCAGGTCACAGCGGTAGTTGAGCGCGATGGCAGCCAGACCGCAGACCATTACCAGCGCCGCCTGCGGGTCGGTCAGCATCGGCCGCTGGCGAGTCAGGAAGAAGGCGGCGTACGTGTAGAAACAGGGCACCCAGACCATGCAGCCCCAGCAGAGGTAGTAGCCGGCGCGGTCCAGCGTGATGTCCAGCGTGCTGAAGTAGCCCGTCTCCCACCAGAAGAACTTGGCGATGTAGACGGTCTGCAGGGCGGCGCAGACGAGGTGCGCTGCGGAGACGCCGTGCAGCCGGGCGCCGGCCACACAGAACACCATCACCAGCAGCTGCCAGAGCATCATACCCACCCGGCAGTTGGTCAGCTGCTTCACGTCGACGCCCAGCAGGCGGGGGTGCAGCTCCATGCCGCGATAGAACTCGTGCGGCAGCGGCTTCGGCTCTATCTCCTCACTCGACTGCGGCGCCACTTTGCCGCGCACCAGCAGAAACACACAGAGCAGCAGCGCGGTGACGTTCTGCGACGCCAGGATGGCCGACATGTTTGAGTAGATCCTCACAGAGATGCCGGGCAGCAGGCGGGTCTCCAGCAGGGCGTACATCATCAGCGTACATACGTAGTAGAGCACGCCGTTGGCGCGGTACGGCGGCGCCTGACCGAAGTGCGTCGTCGGCCCGTGGTGGACCGGCCCGGGTATGACCAGGAACAGCCAGGCCCAGGTCAGGACGGCGGCCGTGAACACCCAGGAGAAGGTGTTGCCGGTGAGCGCGGTCCAGCCGAGCGGCTGCGGGTCGCCCACCTGCGTCAGCACCTGCACCACCGGGGTGAAGAAGAGCAGGAACAGCGGAGGGATGACGTGGTAGTGCAGGGTATCACTCAGCGTCATGGCTGCAGCTGCGGCAGACCTCTGGAATGACAGCGCACCGGCGGATCGGTCAGAGCGTGGCCCGGGCTTCGACAGGAAGTCATAAGCAGAGGAGTCATAAACAGAGTTCCCACACGCACCCTTCTGCGGAGAACAAATAACGGAGTATGATTGTTTACGGTTAAAACAAAGATAGTGAAATGCCCCATCGGGCTATTCAGCTGTGAGCGAGTAAATGTAGAGTGTAAATTAGGAGGATATTCAATACCGAATATATTCAATAACAATTAATATCGAATGAATATCATAACAAAATATATCCTATCTCACCGATTTGAGCGAATCGATCGCCATTTCTAATGAAAGACAATGGCCACGTATTCACCGCGAGTAGAAAGTTACGGTCCTATGTCTGTGCTGCCAATTACCATGCTGACTTTTTATTAATTTAATTAGGTTTATTAAGTTACGTTACGTTACCTACGTTACGTTACGTTACGTTACGTTACGACCCTAGACCCTACGGCGTTTCCGTTTACTTACGTTACTCACTGGTGCCGTAGCGTAATAAGCCGAGTCGACTATCAGAACCCGGGAATAATGAAACAACAGAACCAATAAAACGTTGACTGAGGTGAAACAATAACCTATGAGCAATGTAAAGCCATTTTTAGATTTACCGCCGACGGCTCCAGGTACCGAAACCGTTCAAGATAACGTTTTATGTGATCAATCCGACACCACGGAGTCACATGAAAAACGACTCCTGCACACGTATGCTTCCGCCTTCTATAACCAGTAACACGCCTTTTTGGGCGATGACCGAGCGGCGAGTGAGCGCGCTCTGGTAAAGCTAAAACAGGTTTGAAATATGAAACGGTAAGGGAGCACACGTGGTAGTAACACAGTCATTTTAGTCCTCCAGAAAAAATTGCCAGGCCGCAAGGCATGCCAACATAAAAATTAAGTTGCATTAAATTGCTCATGATCTCCTTTCCAAATCCGCCAAAAGGGAGTGCATCCTGATCGCAGCATGCTTCAGCGTATAAATCAATGCTTAGAATAATACAGCCATTTTTTTTTATCAAGAATCATTTTAGAAAGGTATTTTGTTCATTTCGACGTTCGCGTTTGCCAACTGCCACGCGCTGTGGTACCACCTCTATCAGAACGCACCATACCAAAAACAAAATTGATTTGATGGACCTATCTAAAGGTGAAGATCCAATCTCAATCGGAGCAGTGGTTGCAAAGTTATTAGCTTCCGAAAAACGTCTGTATGGCCGGGTCGGGCCGGGTCAAATGTAAATTTGTGCAGTAAGTTGAGAAACATCACGGGCGCTTCGCGCCCGCTTGGCAATTACACGGACGCGTTATTCAGTCTCTCAGTTTGTTTGCTTTGTACTCATGCGGTCACTCGTTCGCCGATGTAGTGTGAAAGCAGCTGAAATTAATAATATATATACTAATATAATTGAAGCCATAATTCGGCTCCAATGGCCTACCGGGACGTCGTGCAGCGCCGTACAAGGCGGAAGGGCGATATTATCATTGCAAGCCGTGCCACAGACGGCTCTATGCACAGCCGGTCAATGACCCGTGCACACTTTCACCCTCGCACGAGCCGGGTTCAAAGTCCTCCGGCAGCAGACGGTGCACGAGAGAGGCCGTGAGGCTGCTGGGACAGAGTCCGGCACTGATATGTCATTAATCCAGTCATTTATTGAGCACTAATTGATCATTAAACCATACTTGCTGATAAGTTCGTGGCGATCCCTGTAATCCAGGAAGACGTAATTAAACCAAATTGAAGAAATCCAGGATAGTCTGGGGTAGTCTGACAAAGATTATCGTCAAACTGGGCACGACGATGTCATAAAGTGCATTTAAACGACAAAATAAAAGTTACGCATAGTTTCCCAATTCATATCCTGTTTCTGAAGACAAATAAGGGAGTTACCTAGTTTATTTGAGCCATATACCTAATATGACAGGGTTTCGGCGGACTCAGGACCGGTTTTGCGGACACGGGTGTAAACCGCGTCACAACAACTGACGGGTGTACACGCGTCAGTTGTTTACCAATCGTGACAAACTTGGGCGCCAAAATGTTGCAAATTAAGTGGAATTTCATTTGCCATCTTCAAAAGTTAAATATATTTACTCTGAGTATGAATAGTTGAGCGTAAAGACGACAAAATTGGCGCAAAAAAGTTTTCATGGTAAAATAAATATTTGGTCGCCCAACTTCGAAGAGCCGTAGCACCACAACCATATGCTTGGCGGAGTTAACGCTTTGCTTACTCTCTTGTTCATTCAATTTGCTTTCAGAGCATATTGGGTTCAATTAGTTCCTCACATTTCATTTAGACGCTGCGTTGGATCTT